>VXBX01009031.1:316691-327874 GCA_013400415.1 Scytalopus superciliaris
ATGTTGATATTTCTTGCAAGTTTTTTTTTTTTTTTTTATCCCCAAGATTCACTGTGATTTATATATACACTGACTCATTTGTGGACAAGTCATGAATTTTCTGGCAGTGAGTTGATTTTCAAATTATGTAAAAGGATGTTACACTATGGAAGAGAGAACTGAACTCTTTAATACACTACAATGACTGAGATGCATGGCAGCCATATCTGAGGTTCCCCTGTGCTATAAAAATAGGTGCTGTATTTCTTATTTATTTGCTAGAAACATCTATATATATCTTAATAATTTCCCTGCTTTTGCTTTATATTCTTATTTTAATTCATCTGCCCAGATAGTTATATTGCAATAATTTTCAGAATAAGTCTGATTTCAAAAACAGATGAAAAGCAAGGCTCTTTGAACTCTCTAGGGAGAATAGATATGAATTCTAAAAGCTAAAATTAAATGTATGGATCATCTATCAAAGACCAGATCTTGTTTTAACAGTGGTCAGTAAGCAACAGATAAGGAATCAGAACAAATAATCATCATCAGGAATGCAGACAATGGTACAGATACACTTTTTGTGTCAGACACAAAGTATAATCTGCATTTTTAAAATCTTGTTGAGAAGAGAAACAAGAAAGAAAACAGCAAGAGAGAAAGAGAGAGAGAAATGTAAATCATAGTGAGCTGACCTGGCAAAATATCTTTGCAGTCTCAGTTGTTTACAGCCAACTTAAGAGGATAAGATTTCTCTGAGTTATGTTTTCCAGTGGCCTTTATTTGTCTACTAAAATCTGCTACCTATACCTTACTTTTACATGACTTTCTATAAACAGAGTTTAGCTTGAATATTGCAGTGCATGTGATAATAAGCTTTTCCTCAGCAAATTAGGAAAAGAAATGGCTGGGAAAGAATTAAATCTTTAATCTCAATGACAGGACATAAAGACCTGGTAAAATTATCATGGTTCACAGGCACAGCAGAGCTGAAGCCGAAGCAGAAGGTTACATCGTAGCAGAACAGTTGTGGACCAGCCTCCGGGGAACGAAACAGCTGCGGAATTTTTCCCCAGGATCTATAAAAGAAATAACTTTCCTGCTTGGGTCAAATAGAAGAAGTGGGGGCTATTCCTGACAGAACCTTCTTTACAAAATCTCCTTTATTAACAGTGTTAGGTGTTGTTCCTGCTACTGAGACAGACTCAAAAAGGTTGAAGGCTGCCTCATGGTGGCTTTTGAGTAATGATGATATCCATGCAGTGCAATCCTGTCTAGACTTTCTGTTGGATTTATTTTTTTTCCCTCTATGCTAAACATTCTTAAATTACATAGAACCATACAAAATGTACAATGAGGGACTGGCTGTCTTAACTATTAAGGCTTCACCTAGTTGTAGCAATTTTTCTTAGGATTTGAAGCCATCATCTCCAAAAAGCTCCAAGTTGCATACGAGGCAAGAACAGCTCAGGGTAGGGACCCCAAACCAGTTTTCCGCTCTATTAATTCACTAGTTTAATATAGAAAACAACTTAGAAATTAGACATAGTCATTAATATCCAAAGTCACCATGATCTGGGCCTAGAAAAATAAATAAGTGATTTTATTCAGGCAATGATTTCTGCTGTTCGTCTTAACTCTGGAACTTAGTATTATGAGAGCTTCTTTGTTGGTGGTTAACCCAGGAGTCAGGACTTTCTCATTGCCTACATTGAGGAATTCAGTGAGTGGAAAGTAAAATTATAACAAACCCTACTACCTCCCAAATAATATGATCAGTTTTCAACACCTAGTGTCATAAGAAACAGCCTTCTTAGAGCTTATACAGCAGCTATAATGAGACATTTTAGTTTTATTTGTGTTTATCTGTTTATCCCACCAAAACAATACCAAAAAATCTCCAAAACTTTTTTTTTACGTCTTGCTTGATATTGCTTGTGGCCTTATTATTTCCTATCTATGTACCTTAATAAGCAATGTTATATATATATTAAGTTTTCTCGCCTCTTCATGTACACACTAACTAGCCTAATTTTGTTTTAGTTCATGACTCAGGTCAGATCAGGACTAATTCCATCACAATTCTATCCCCTCTGTCAATATACTTACCTGCTGATAAAATTGGTAATGAGAAAAATATGGTCCCCATTAAATAACTGTAAGTGTTTTCATTTACTTCAGTAGGCTCAGGATGTCATCTTTATTTTCTCCTTTCCATTGATGGATGAAATCCCAATGAGAAAAAAAAGATGCACTTTTGCTATTAATGAAAAATTGTCCTAGTATGACTTAATATCTTTTTCCAGTACTTGTACATTGTTAAAAGAAGTGTGCATTCTTCTCCTTTGAAATACTTCCCTCCTCTCTTCTTTAATGCCTGACAAATTTCAAACAATCCTAAGTACAGATGCAATGGCCTTGCTGCTTATCTTGTGGAAATAACTTGGAATATGAAAGATAGCCAGGGAAAGTGCTTTAGCCTGTCACTGACTTGCTGTTCCAGAGATGCTGCTAATTAAATAGCTTCTTACTACTTTTGGCCTCTTCCACCCCATTCAAATTGAATGGGCACAACTGTGCTACTCTCTGTTAAATTCACTGCTCAGTTTCTCAAACAGCCTTATTTCTGAAATTTCTAGAAGGAAGCAGAACCCTGTTGCTGTAGCTGGTGGGTGCTATATGTTCATTCCTGTGCTTGATCAAAAATAATCTGGGCCATTTCCACCATCCATTACAGAGTATTTAGCCCAGGCTTGTTCCTCCAGCCCCAGAGACTCTGACTCTGTCCTAGAACAGATGGCAGACATCACCCTTTCTAAGGAATACATGAAATCTTGACTCTACAAAAATCAATCTACTTTCATTTTCATAAAGCATGAAAGGTTGATTGCCTCTGAGAGTAGGGGTTTGTATTTCTGGGTTTTCAAATCAGCAGATGAAGAACATTGCTATCTGATACTTTAACAGCGAACACATCATCATAGGTAGTACAGAGTTTTACCAGCAAATATAAGACTGGTCACAGCAAAAATTATTTAAAATCTCCTTATTATTATAATTGTTGAGCTCCACACAATACCTTTTAACCTATTCATTGCTTTTTTTTTTTNCATTCTTTGCTATAAACTTCCCCGCCTGAGACTCCTTACAGCTCCCTAATCAAATCTGGCCAGTTGAGAGATACTGGAGGTACTGGATGGCCCCCCCTCAGATCTCATCAGTGTCATTTATTGAAAGGATGCATTACATTTCCAATACATCACAAGACTGTGTCGTCTGCAGAATAGCTGAGCTTGCTGCCCTGAGCATGTCCCGAGACCCTACAAATTGGCAGTGAGTTTTCTCTGGCAAGCCAAGGGGTAGTCTCAGCCTCCTGGTACCCCTCTGCAATGCTGCTAATGCAAGTTTTCTACTCTGCCCACATGAGCCTGTCACCTCTCCCCACATTCCACCTCTTGCCACCTTTGTGCAGGAAATGTAACAGGACAGTATTACCAGTCTGCATGGCCAAATCCACACAGTGCCCTTGGGCAGATCCTTCTCCTGTCAGTCCAGTTTTGAGACTTTTCAGAACAGAAACACGTGAGGGAGTGTTTATTCTCTTCCAGATCTATTTTACAGCTTCCCTTTGATGAGCTGCCCACAAACCAAAGTACATGTTTAAAGTCTATCACACTGATCAGTCCTATCAGGATGTGCTTTTGTGCAAGCTTTCCTGCATCCAGCTACAATCATTTACACCTTTTTTGATGTTCTTTTAATAAAGGATGGGAAATAGTATTTTATCTATAAACTCTGTTGATTATAATCTTTTCTCTTCAGGCTCACCACTCAGAAAGTTCCCACCTTGCTCTGCAACCCAAGCACACTCTCAGCCCCTGCTGCCTCATGAGTCTTCCACACTTGCACTAGCACTCCTCCTCATTTTCACAGGGTTGTCCATCCTGTGTTACTTCCACATCTGACTTCACTCAGCTCTAGTAGGTCACAAACACCAATATAACCTAAAAAAGTGAAGGAAAAAATAACAGAAAAAATGAAAAATAAGAATACTACTGTATGAATTTCAGCACAAAAGCCAGCTGAAATATTTGTAGTATTCCACAGCAGCTCCACCATACCAGTGCAAGAATCTTTCAACATAAAATACATAATCTGTGTAGAACACATATTCTCTATAGCAGACATAATCTTTACTGGCAGTTAAACTTCAATATGGATGTACTGTGTTGTACGGTTATAGAGGTTGACCACATGCTTCTCAGCTACACTGATTAACTTTGATCATCTTCAGAATCTGGCAGTCACATGAAGAAATAGAGTCTCTTCTTATTTTCACATTGTGCTCAGATTTCTATACTTTCTGTATTTTCTGCTTTCTATATATGGTAATACAGATATGTATAATTTCTATACTTTCTGGTTTAAATAAAAAAATATAAGATTTATCTTCCAAACTGAAACGAAGTATGAAAAATAAACCCAGTGTTCCTTAGGGTACAACACTAGAAACAACCTCTTAAAAGAATTACACTTCAGCATTTCTTCTTCCTAAGAGTCACTGTTGCTTTTCCTGCGTTTACTGCCAGACAGAAAGCCTGTAAGCATTGTCAGCACTGCAGAATCAACAAAGCTGTGGAAGAGAGAATTCTGCTTTTTATATATTACCAACAAAAGCAACAGCAATAAATCAGGAATTGAATTTTTTTTAGTATAACTAAATCAAAGAAAAATGCTACCCATTCTAGAAGCTGGAGGGGTATTCTAGGGTGGACTGAGAGAAACATAAAGCAAGCTTGCACTGAAATTTATAATCTAGGTATGCTGTTTTCCTACCTTTTCACTTTTAAACCCCGTATATTTCAGAACCTTTTCATTAGAAAGAAAGGCTGGCGATAACCTAAGTTTTTATTTAAAATTAATTTAATTTTCAACTACTAAAATACTATGATTATCTATATTTACGATATTCTCTCCTTGAAAGAGGTGCCATTTTGAGCCATAATTCCACAAAACAGAGAAAAATAATATAAAAAGAGAAGCCTTATCTCTGGAAACATTCAAGATCAGTTTGGATGAGACTCTGAGCAACCAGGTCTACTTGAAGATGTCCCTGCTCATTACAGAGAGGTTGGAATGGATGACCTTTAAATGTCCCTTCCAACCCAAACCATTCTGTGATTCTAAGATCTACTCCAAAACACCACTGCAGAGTTACAAAGGCTTCTTATTCTATAATAACTTGTTCTATAACAATACTTAAACTATAAAAATGCTTAAAACATCTGATATTTTTGTATCTGACCCTGTCATATTATCATGGAAAGATCTGCTGACCATTAAGCTGGGTTTGGCACTGAGTGGAGTTCTGGAGCTGGCTCAATCTCTTCCAGCAATGTATGCTGACACTATGTGGGCAATACAAATCAGCCCAAACTAGGTGGTCTTTCACACCTTCTGTGCACTGCAAAGGTGAACGGGTCCCACCATGCTGCACACCTTCCTCTCTGCTTTCCTTGCTGGGGACACACTAAGCCTCACAGTAGAAACCGGTGCTCTCTAAACCTCCTTGCATAGATGCCTTACCCTGCTGCACTCTGGAGTGTGTTGCTTCCCCCATCCTTGCAGCCTGCTAGGGAGGCAAAGCAACTGTAAATCTCTAAGGGAAAGAACTAGCAATAACTTTTTTATGGTTTCATTTTCAGACTACTGTAGAACCATATTTTATATGAGTATGCAGTTTGCTTTAAAACCAACACATCAACCTTCATTCAAAAGTGTCTAATCTCTAGAAAAAGAGGGGGAAAAAAGAACGTGTTTGGATTTTTTCCCTATACTTTACTGCATAGTCTCAGACTTACCTATTCTAAAAACAGCCTTCCAGCAAAAACAAAGAAGTCTCTTGCTCATTGTGCTGCAATTAATTCTCTAAGAATTCTAAAAACAGTCTCCCTTGTTTCAGACTAAATAACTCACCACCTGCTTGCAAAACTAAAAGAAAATATAAATTTCTGACATTCAGTCAAAGGTTAGTTCTTGTTGATATGCCTTGTTTTGGGTCAAGACATGTTTTGCTTTCTGCTAGCCATGTCCAACTGTGCAACATATGGTTGAATTTTCACATTTGTTTCACATCACAACTCCATAGCCTTGGGAATTAATATTAAATCTTGCAAATAAATAAGAAAGAATTGCTACAAATTTTATTTCCATACAACTTTGTCATTTATAAGGATATTTCATAACAGATAATGTGAAAGCTAGAAAAAAGAAGCCACTTGAATCATCTTCATGATATTTTATTTCAGAATTCCCACTTGGTGATCTTCAGTCACCAAGGAAAAGGAGAGGTGATTTTAATCCTACAAGAGAGATTGCTCTTTCAGTGGTGTTTCAGATGTTAGCTTTGCCATAAAATTTCTGCCACCATGGATAAATATGGAACTTCGCCTGCTTTTTTCCCTACATTCCAGTGGCACTCATCAACTTGATGGTCTTTCCTTTTCTACTGAGACAGGGTCTAGTACTGTGTTACATGAATACAAAGGGTCATTCCACAGACGCACACGTGCTTTCCATTTTCTTTACCTTTTCCATGTATCTTGCAAAAAGCAAGTATGTTTTTCAGAAGTTAGAGCAATGCTGTTCACCAAAAATTAAAAAACAAAACCAAAACCAAATAAACAAAAAAAACACACAAAAAATCAACAAAATCATGACAGTTAAACTTCTAGACTGAACTATCAATATTTTATTAGAAACAAAATCCAGCTGTAATAGAATTCTCTTGCTTTGTAACAAAAAATATATAGCACGATATTAAAAATTTTGTGAAAAAATATAGGAATGAACAAGGGAAAAAAGCAGCCTTATTTTTCCTACAGAAAAGTCAAGTTTATTAAAATGATTTCCTGGGTTTGGGTCAGTTTTTCCTAAATTGTAAACAAAATAAGTGAAAGTTATTTTCTTGGTTTGTTCTGATAATATCAAACATGTCCGCTAAAACATTTTTTAAAAAAAATGTTTCAAATTTGATTTTACTACATTAATATCTAATGTAAACATTCTATTTTCAGGGGAGCAAAAAGAATTGAAATAAACATTTTGATGGTTCTGAATCCAAAATCTTTTAATTCTTTCTTCTTTTGAAAATAACAATTTCAGGGATAAAAAAAATTCCAGGTATTTACTGTCATAAAAAAAACATAGAATCATAGCAGGGACACATCAGGATCATCAAGTCCAACTCCTGGTCCTGTAAAGGACACCCCAAGGGTCACACCCTGTGCCTCAGAACATTGTTCAAATGATTCTTGAAGTCTGTCAGGCTTGGTGCTGTGACCACTTCCCTGGGGAGCCTGTTCCAGTGCCCAACCACCCTCTGAGTGAAAAACTTTTTCTTGAAAAGTACTTGGTTCTCAGTTTGCACCAAGATTTCCTTTGGTGCTTAGACAAAAGTCAATATTTGTTCTGGAAACGTAACTATACCTTTCACAAGGTTTTACAAATCAAAAGCATAGTAACACGGCTAACCTCCCAACTCCCTAAACAAACCCACCCCACAGTAGAAAGTTTTATTTAGGAATGTAGCCACAATGCAACCTGATATATTTGCGGATCCAGCAGATTCTTGTACTGCAGAGGAAGACATATTACTGAAAAATGTGTGACCAACACGTGGAAGCAATGACAAGGTAAATAGACTCTTCCATGCTTGCTTAATAAGGCAGTAATATGTTTTGGTAGAAAAACCATGAGAAAACATAAATCATTGCATGCAAGAGAGATAAAAATATGATCGACTACATCAGCTTCATTTACACATCCACTCATCTGCAGGCAGATTCCATTTTCAACAATGCAAGTCAAGAATAACCTGTGAGGAATCAGTGGCAACATGCCACACGAGGAACTGTGAAGTTACTTTATGGAGACTGTTTGTGATTTGATATATCCATTGGCTTTTGTGCTGTGATTTATTAGGACTGAAGGGACAGGAGAATAAAGCACAGCTGCTGGACATACAGATGCAATCAACACCATGTAGATCAATGCACAAAGCTCAGAGATGCTGACAACATAGTCTACTTCCAAATGGGAAGCAATATATCTGATACCAGTCTGCAGCAGAACACAGTTTTCTCCCTATCTGTTTGGATGCAACACTGTGCTAAGGTAGCAGTACTTCTTCTGTCACCTGAGATGTCATTACACAGCGCAGCTTGCAGCTCTGTGGTGGGCAAGGCTCTGAGTGCTCTCTAGAGTATTTCATAAAGGTGATTTTAGGCTCCTCAGGTTGGTGCAACTATAATTAAGAGCCAGAAAATTATATACAGTGCACTGAAAGACAAACAAGTGACCTAAAACAGTAGAGTGACCTAAAACAAGCGAGCTAAAACAAGCAGCTGAGCAGGAAATGAAGTGTGTGAAAACAGAGGCTGGGATTCATCTCTATTTAGTGACAAGTAAGGAATCAAAGGTTACATATTTGAACTAATTGTCTCATGTCCTGTAACAGTGAATGCAAAGAAATGTGCACTTCCAACGTGCAAAGAAATGTGCACTTAGCTTAGATAAACATTTAGAATGGATCTAAATTGCCGTGGTTTAACTCCAGCCAGCAACTAAGCACCACTCAGACAGTCACGCATTCCACTCTGGGAAATGGAGGAGTGAATTTGAACTAATGAGTTGAGATAAAGGCAGTTTAATAATTGAAATATTGTAATATCAACATTAATATTGATAATAACAATAACAGTAACGATAATAACAGCAATAATAATAACAACAACAACATGAAATGTAATGAAAAGGAAAATTAAAAAAAAATAGAAAGAAATAAAACCCAAATAAAACAACTGATGCAAATGAAAAATAATTGCTCACCACTTATGACTAATGCCCAGTCAGTTCCGGAGCAGTGGGCCTTGCCAGCCTCCCCACAAGTTTACACACTGACTGTGATGCCATGGGGTATGGGATATCCCTGTGGTCTGCTGGGGTCAGCTGTCCGGGCTGTGTCCCCTCCAAGCCTCTTGTGCCTCTCCAGCCTTCTTACGGGCAGGACATGAGAAGATGAAAAGTCCATGATTTAGGGTAAACACTGCTCAGCAACAACTTAAATATCAGTGTGCTATCAACATTATTCTCATCCTAAATCCCCAACACAGCACTGTATCAGCTACTAGGAAGAAAATTAACACTATCACAGCTGTAACCAGGACATAAATGTATAGATTTTAAGATATTACAGTTAGATTAACTGAATCCCATCAAGCAAGTCTAAGGCTGCAACAGTGGGGTCTTGACATAAGAACTTTAACAACTGCTGTGGGGAAATAGAAATTTAAATACCAATGTTAAAGAAGGATACTTTCCATATATATACAAATACATGTTTGATTTTTTTGTCCTGATGTAAAGATGAAGATACTATATGCTGTCTGGCTAATCAAACACTTATTCTTTGAAACATGGCCATGTGCCACTGCAAACTTTGCTGTATGCTCATTGGTGCAAAGGCATAAAGTTTTTACTAGCATTCAGGTTCTCTTGAACTGCTGAAAGGTCCAGGATGGGACACAGTGCTGGGGTCAAGACAGGGAAAGCTGTTGACAAGGTCATATATAGGATACAAATATCCAAGTACAAAAGCCTAGAGACATACATCCAGTAATATAAAGATCTGCTAAGTTTAGATAGATGTTTATTAGGACCCTGGAAAAAAGCCCCACAAACAAACCCAAACCCCGAAACCATTGTTTCCTAAACAATGGAAATAATTAAACACTTTCAAAATAGTCATTAGATATGAAAATATGTCTTAACTGAATCACCTAAAGTGATATGTACTCCTACACAGTCTTCTGCAGTCTAGAGATTATATGTCAAGGTTTGCTTTGCTAACCAAATAAATATGTGTCAGAGTCAAATCTATTGTTTAAATTGCCTGAGATTTCAAGCCTTAAAAAAAAAGTAAAATCCAAATATTTGGTCTCTGCACACCAGGAAAGCCAAACTTCTGTCACCAGAAGCAAAGTATCAGCAGAATCGCTTTGTTTCTTTATGTTTACCTGTCCTTGAAATGACTATTTTCCAGCACACTGCAGTGTGTTATAAAACACAAAGCAGCCTTCCCCTTTGCTTTTATTGTTAAACACAGTTTGAAGTGTCTGAGTGGAAAAAACCCCACTTGTTCAAATCACCTCTACACTACCACATACATGAAAGTGAAAAACATAGAGAGGGAGAGAAATCTCTAGAAATGTGATTCATCAGCAGTGCATGGCCAGTACAAAGAAGAGTTTGTGCATGTTTTTTACAGCATCCAAATGTGTTGTTCAGAACATGACTCCATATGTATTCAGATAAAACACCTGGACATCAAAAGTGTTGTAAAACTTTGGCATACTAAATCTCTATTAAATATGTTACCAGACATCTCCCTGAGTGTATGGCACAACCCAAATGTCTCCTGTTGAGTTTCCCCCTGTTTTGGGCATCCCCATCAGACGTACAATCCCCAGTTGCATGTGAGCAAGGGGTCAGTAAGCAAAAAGGCTGGGGGTGACTTGTCCATGAACGGAAATTATCATGGTCTTTTGGATCAGCCTGAAATTCCCTCATGGTCAGGAGTACACCAAAGTTGCCTCCCACAACAACATGTTTCTTGTCTTAAGTGCTAGGTGTGTATGTTTTGTGCTGTCCTATTATGCCTTGAGATTTGGTAATATGTAACAGGTTCCTACAGCTCTCTGGTCTCCAACTAGTCAGATCTGTAATGTACAAGAATCTGGGCCACATAACTGAATTGCCCATGAGTCTGAATCAATAACTTCTTTTTCTCCAGTCTTATCCTTATAGAATAAACTGCAATTAGTATCCATAGACCCTAGTCAGAAAAAAATGTATCACTGCAGTTCACATGCAGCAGTCCTACCACATTTCATCAGTTCATGTATATCTCCAAAACACCATGATTAATACTTTGCTCTTGGCATCAAAATGCTACAACAGTACCTTACATGGTTTGGATCTATGAGAGATCAGATGCTGTGGTTTGGTGATTGCACTATTGTCTCCTCTTTACTAGATACTTTAATGCCTTTCTGATTCTCTCAACTGATTTGTCACCCATTCTATCTGTCGTCAAAAGTCTGAGCTTCTGCTCCTGCAAAAGATCTTTTGTCTAAAATTAT
>VXBX01009031.1:327890-353822 GCA_013400415.1 Scytalopus superciliaris
CAAAAAATTTTTTTTTTAAAATTTTTTTTTTCTTTTTTTTTTTTTTTCCCACTGTACCAGAAATCTTCCCTCCTAAATACCAATGAACCAATTTATCCAACTGTACGTGTCCAGTGTCTTTGTGTTCTGCCTTCCTTCACTTCAGGGACAGATGTTTCCATGGATATTTATCCCCTCTGAATATTTTCTTTCTTTGCTTCCAACAAAAACTTTATCCCCACTAACAACTGTAAAAAGCCCAAAACAAACTCATGCCACTTCTGATGATTATTGCTTTGTCATTGTTAGGCTATTGCTGATTCCTTCTGTGTAGAAAAAGGACAACCCGCCAGCCTCATTATGCTTACAAGAAGAGTAATTTTAAACAGCAAAACACTGTGAAAGCTACAAGATATACAGAAGGAGATAGCTTTTTATTCTTACAGGAATAAAAAAAAAAAAAAAAGAAACTATGAGAGAATTTAAAAACATCTAAGCATTTAAGTGTTTTTAAACAGTTTGTTTTATAAACATATATTTTTTCTTAAACAGGATTTGGAAGTGTCCCTTGAAATATCTTATGGTTACATCATTCCACTGTGACTGTTTTTCAAGGCTTGTGAGTGGATTTTGCATGGATCTTAACGCCAAGGCAAAAGAGAAGACATTTTTAAAAATCGGGTTAGACACCCATACCATCAAATATGCACATTTGCAATTATTTTAATTAGTCCTTCAAATAAAGGTTAGTGCAGTGCTTATTAATGTTTTTACGATAATATATATTCAGGTAAATGTATGTTCACTCATTTGAATTTACAATCAGCTGTACTTCTGCTTTCCTCTTTCTCTTTTGGCTCTAAAAGGGGATATTAAACCCCAGAACATTATTAGTGTAATGTTATGATTGAGAAATCACACTTACTACAGTAAAGATACTCAAAGGATGGTTTCCAGAGCAACCGCAATTCAGCCAGCTTGCACTTTATGCATCTCCTGAAGGGAAATTCTGCCTCCTGCTCACAGCTGGGCTATATCCTTATGGTTACCTCTGGCTGCAGAGCAACTCTGCAGATGTTTCATCCTTTTGCAAGCTGCTGCAGTCGGTGAGGATCCAGTCACCAGCGGCAAGTTGGGAAGAGCCCAGTTCAGACCACTCTTAGCAACCCTCCTCCCTAACCAGGATATGTCTCAGAAATTCTTAAGACCACAGTCCTCTCTGTGTCCTACTCCACGTATACTGACCCTCTTCTGTGACTCTTCCTTGGATAGTAAAGTGTGTTCCCAAGGGCTTTAAATTAGCTCTCTCTTCCATCAGGATCCAAAGTGGCCTCAGTCCTACCAGTCTCCTCCCAGAGCACACTCAGGAGCTAAGAGCTGAGCAGCTGCAAGGTCAGGACCTGCAGACAGCATCAGAAATCATAAAAATGGAGGCCTGGACTAACACATATGAGAAATGTTGAACCAGAACCTCATACTGATACAGAAGCAATGCTGAATTCCCCAATTTAACATCCATAGGAGCAATAATGGCTCCTATTATCACTGAATATCTTGAGTTGGAAGGGACTTACAAGGATCACAGAAGTCCAGTTCCTAACACAGCCAAGTGCTTGTCAAACATACTCCACCTCCAGATTAATATATGCACCTCCTACTGAAAATAAGAGTAAGCTTGTAGAACTGTAGGCTGAATTTTTGTCATGTTTATAGAAACGCTGATTACGTGATTTGGTCTTAGTGCTGAGAGTTTGAAATCAGTTAAACAGCATTATTTTCCACTGCAAACATTGTGCACCTTTGAAACTGCACATGACAGTTTAAAACTGGCTATTACACTGCCAATATAAACACAATTAAATTTTAACAGATTAGTACAGGAACAGGAATGTTCTCCCAGTGGGAGTTAATGCCATCATAAAATAATCTTTCAAACAAGTTATAATGGTGGAAATCACATATTCCTGTTAAACCTACTGACACATGAGGCCCAGCTCTCCAACAGCTGTGGCCAGGGTACTGTGACCTAATATTTCCCTAACACTCTCAAAGCCTCCTTTCAGTGTCAGATTTTGATCTGAATTTGGAAAGACTGTTGAAAACAATGGGACTGACTCTTTCCTAACCGACCAACTGGCAATGGTGTGGGTATTTGGGAAAGACATCTGACATTTTCCACAAAGCAGTACAACAGACTTAAACAAAGCAATTAAAAACATAGTTCAAAGCAATCAGAATTCCTTCCTAAGAATGTCACTGCAGTGTTACAGATAAAGCAATAGACAGAGGTAGTATCAAAAAAAAAAAAAAATTAAAAAAATTGAGAGGAACCTAATTTCTCATTTTAATAAGACAGAAGAATCTGTTAGCAAGAGCTTTCCAAAGAAAACCTCTAGTTTTTGGAGTAAAATCTTCAGAAAAACAGTTTTTATATGCTTTAGAATACAGTTTTAGAATACATTCAGAAAAATATTTACCAATCTGCTATATATTATTTACAGTTTTAACACACTCATATAATCTCTGTTAAATTAATCAGACTTTGTGAGCTTGACAAGACTAATACTAGTATCACAAATCAGCAAATATTATGTGTTGCTCCTTGAATGCCATAAAATTAAGAACAGTGATGAAGAATAAACTCAGTTTAAACAGTGCAATGCCATCTCTACCCTACATTCAACAGGCGCCCAACAACCATTTACACATCACCTGTTTATACAACTGAAAAAAGGACCATGCTATAGCATGAAAGAATCTGACTCAATGCCTTCGTCCTCATTGCTCCAAACTTTTGCTGATGTCTCATCACTTGTTTTCATTACAACAATAAACTTCATGTTCCTGAAGTCAAGAATGAGCTCTTTGTCCTCTGTGTAAACATTTGCACTTATTGCTGCCTTCAAATATTAAATAACGATACTCAGGGTAGAGAAAAAAGAATGAAGTTCATGACAAATGTTTTCTTCCTGTCTCTGGGATCAAAATTTTCTTGAGAGTTTGATCCTGGAAGCAGCTGAGCTTCTCATTATACAGAGAATTCAATAAAGTGTCTTTAGTCAGGGTCACCTATATCCCTTGAATTCAGTTTGTCTACAGTTTACAATGTTAAAATCAAAGAGCAGGCCCAGACACTTGTTGCACTTTTACACTGAGACAAGGGAGAATATTTCCTCTTTTGTAGCATAAGGTCCCAACAACTCAGTCCTTTTATGCAAAGAAATGGAAGGATGAAAAATGTATATACATATATAGATACAATGAAAGTATAATATTTATTTTGTGTGATATTAGCCAACATAATTATTCCTAATACTGACAAATTAATTCCATGTGCCATATGACAGAACTTCTTTAAATATTTGCATTTTGTTCCTTCAGCTTTTGAGCAAGCCTCTTAAGAAGTGTTCACCAATAGAGCTTTATTATTACAATGTGATTGTGTTAATTTAATTTTTTATATATGTCATGCATAAAACCCCCATAATCTCAAACTCTGTCTATGGTGGTCAGGACTACAGTCAGGAACAATTGGAGATTACACTTCAATGTCAGGACAAAACCAGTCCATGGGGCTAAAGAGAAAGTATATTCCTACTTTCTTTAGTATTCAATGGAATTTTTTTTCCTGTGTGCCATCAATGCCATTTAAATTACTCAAGTAATTTCAGTCCAATGTAGGTGGCAGCAATAAGCATTGAATTCAACAAACTAGCTTTATGCACACTTTCCACTTTCCTGGTGCTTATAAATGTGGAGTCATTTGGGGATGGTTTGTGAATACCTGGTATCTGTTTTGAGTTTCCTAATGTGAATTTGAGAATCTAAGTGGCTTACAGTGTGCTGTCTGAATGAATTCTTACACTTTCATCCTGAAAACAGTATTATGCTTACAAAGAAAAATTTGCTGCAGCAAAAGGTCTGCTAATTCACTGCTCTTTGCCCCATGGTGTTCATTTAGATTAGTGCTGCTACAGTGATTTAGTTCCAACTCAGAAGATAATGAGTCTAAATTTTATTTCCGTTAGCTGTTCAGGCATGTACTGCAGGATAAATATCTGCAAAGCAAAGGTAAGGGGACAGAAGAAACTGCTCACTTGGTAAAAATAATTTTAAGGTAATGATGGTTCTTTTTTTTCTTTTTTACACACACAAAAAAGAAGTTTTCTGGCAAGAAACATCATATAATGAATTTGGGCTAAATTTTCCACTTCCTCAAACAAAAAGTAGCTGAGATTTGTTGTTGGGTGGGAGTTGGTTTTTTGTTTAGTTTTGTTTTGTTTTGTTTTGTTTTTCCAGTTGAGTGACCTGGCTAACAGCCTGAATGTTGGCTGTAGTTGCAGTTCTGCTAAACACTTCCCCTACACTAATAAAAAGGACACAGGTAGATATAACAGGACTGATGCATTTGAGTGTTTTGACTGATCAGAGTCTTAAATGACCTGTGCATTCAGGTTCAGCTTTCAAAGAACCCTAAGAAAGAGGTATCAATGAATGCAAAGCCACTTGTAGGAGAAGGGGAAAAGGACCTTGCAGTTCCTAGTGAGCTGCCCCTCTGTGTATCTCTCCCAAGTGTGTGTACATACGATGCCCACAGCAGTGTCCCTCTCAGCCCTGATTGGTCTGTCTCAGTACTCCTTTCACTATGAACACACACCAAAGAAAAGGCAGAATGCCGTTATGCCATTAGTGCAACAAAAGGACATGGTCAAATCCTTGCAAAGAGATTTGGACAGTAAATTTGCTTTGCCAGCTGACTGAAACACATAAAATGGCAGCAGATATGGCTGTTCTTTCTTTCCCTTGCAGGCATATATTTTTTGCTTAATTTTGACACTGTGTTACTTTTTCCTAATTCCAAATAAGTAGAGGGAGTACACGGCACCCTATTCAGTTACTACTGGAGGGAGGTGCTGTTCACAACAGAGATTTCCAGTTCTTGCAACACAATCAAGTGGAGTGAATGAACTCTACTTCAACTTGTACTCACTCGATAGGAGAAAAAGTGACTTTGATTGGCAAGTTGACATAAAAACCTTGACCATATAAACTGTTTAAATCATTTTACCCAGAGATCTCTAAAGAAACTTCTTTCATATCCACCAAATACCTCATTGACTCAGGAGATTTTAATCCCAGGGTGCATGAAGACCTCATTCTGCCAAAAAATAGTTTATTTTTTATTAGGTGATGTAAGATGAAGCCCTAAAAATTAAACTGACCTCAGAAGTGTGATTGTGTTTCCCAACTTCTTACCAAATCTGGAGATTTAATACGACATTATGTATGCAGTAAGACTTTTCTTTTTGTTATCATTCTGACCAAAGCACTCAAAAGTGCAATTCTTCTGATCAAATATGTTTATTTATAGTGTAGACATCTACGTATGAATTAGTCATATATCTTCGCCTTGGAGTCAAAGGAATGAAATACATACTTCTGAGATGTGATGCATCCTATTCTAATGCAGACATCAACCATCTACCAGGCCAGGTAGACATGTTCAAACTGGAACCTGCCTGTTCTTCTCCATTGACTCAGAGAGGTGTATGGGGGACTAGCTCACCCATAGCTTTCTTATCTATATGTACAAGTTCACAGCTAGCTAAGATCCCACAACAGCCAGTGAAATTAATTTGAAGCAGAACATTGAAAGGAAGAGGATGAACAACTCACAGACATCCCTCATAAAGACTCCAGACCAAGATGCAGGCAGGTGCTAAGAGCTGGGGAAGAGGGGATATTGAATCAGCACCTTGTCAGCTGGCACTGTAGGACAGTAGATTTCTGAGGAGTCCTGCCAGTAGAGATTGCTACCTAGTTCCCTTCAGATTAAAACACATGATGAGGCAGACTTCTTTTAATATGCTAGAAATTATGCTCTAAGGTAAGTATTGTACATATTCCTACTATGCTCCTGGCACTGTCCTAAATCTGTTCTCTAAAGCCACATTGTGCTGCAGGAGGGTCCCAGTTCTGCAGTACTGGCTTACAGATGGTGGCGTTTGAAATACAATTCAGATTAACATTAGTCATTCTGCTTCAAATATAAATGTTTCATTGCAACACTGATGGATGCAGATGCAGTAAAAACGATCAGAGACTCAGATGTTCTTTAAAGTTGAGCACTCCAAAGTAAGAAAACTAATTTCTCAGTTCATTAAGCACTGGAAGGAACTACTCCACTGAGGCTGTAGCTGTCTGCCTCTGACCTGTGCTCATAAAGGGGAGAGGCTGAGAGTGTCCTCTTTCTCCTTAGTTTCTCAACAGCGTGCTTTGGCAGCTGTTATGTCTAACTAAAATGATTATTCTATTTCATATTTCTCATTTTCATTAAAAAGGATTAGTTTATAATCCCTACTGCCATTTCATTGAACTAACAAAGCTGTTTTTGAACTGTAACAAAAATATGAAAAAAAAATATTGTTCATTGTGAGTACAAGACATTGATTTTTCCATTCCCATTGTGTTTTAAAACAAAAATTATTCTAGACTTAGCATCACAACTTGCATAGAAGCTTTTGCCACTTCAGGATACTTTTACCATCCTGTTACTCACACAAATTATAATCTTGGGAAACTTTAAAGAGAGCAAGCAAAATGGCAACATGTCAATATAGTGTATAGAAACTGCCTATCCATAACAAGTTTATCAGTGCAACCATAAACATGGTATGAATATGTTTGTATTTGAAAGTGTTTTCCTAACATCATTTAAAGACTCAAAGGTTTAAGACATATGTCTAAAACTACCTCTTTGAGAGTTTAGTCATCTATAAACATAACAAAGGAAGATAATATTTGGCTCTATATTGTGTGGAACCCAAACTCAGCTACACAATAGTGTTTTCACTTACTACAAAGGCAGCAGTAGAAAATAGACTGCCAAGGACACTTTTCTTATTATTTAATCAAGACTTGATATTAAGGAAGATATTCTGTACTTATCATTTGGTAGTGTATTTTAGGTTTTCATAGAGATGGTTTGAGCAGAAATGAAACTCTCTTACTTCTACTTCCATCTACTCATTGTATCTCTAAATTGCTTTTCTAAGCAGAATGTGATACTGCTGTCTTCATAAGCATCTATAATCGTCCACAGGTTGAAACATATAGAAATTCAGTTTGCCTCCATGTAACAGGTCTTCCTACACAGGATGTTTTTTCCTCCTCATGGAAATAGAGTAATAAGTACAGGACTGAAATACTGAGACAAAAACCAGCACTGGAGTTTTGATCTGAATTCCAATTTTCCTGTTTAAACAATCTTTCTATAAATATTTGTGGCACCTTTAATTTTGTTTCCTGTCTTGCTCCATGTTTTATAACAAAAGGATCACATTATGCTATTCAATATTTAAAATGTCACTACTGAAAAAGAATAACTATTCTTACAATAGTGTATTTCAGCGTAATTTTTCTCTATACACAATGAATAAATGAGAAAAGTGAGACAGCTGCTTAAAAAGATATTTGTAGCAGTAGCCATTGCTACAGGTATGTTCTTTTCTATGTTTTCTTTTAGTTTATTTTTGCTTATGTTATTCTCTGTAAAACAGTTACACAAGAAGAAATAATGTGCTGATTTTATTGATCAATAAAACCCCCATCAAAACAGCTGTGAAGAATCCTTATCTCATGCAGTATGTAGCAGCCCAGGGAACAAAGAGCTAGTTGGGTATTTAGTTAAAGCAGCGAGCAGGATGTACGGATGAGAGCTCTGTGTTATCAAGTGTTTCTTTTAAAATGCCTTTACTCAGGTAAAGCTTATAATGTGACATTCCTCTCATTAAAGACGTCCAGAGAAAAAATGTTCCAATTATGTGAAGCATTGAGAAGCAACTGGATGCGCTGCTGGTCCAGAGTGAGGCACTGGAGAATGTGGGTAGTTGCTAGGCTGCTGCTGCCTTGTGACACTTAGGCACTCCTGAGGCTCAGGAAATTGTGCTGATCAATCGCATGAGGAAACTTCTTATCTCAAACCTCTCGCACACAGAGTCCCATTTCAGTACCCAGGGCTTTGAAAGAGGGAGGGGGAAAAAAGCGCATAACAGCAAATGTTAGAGGAAAAATAGCCAATTAAATGCTAATATTCAGTTCTGGGTCATGGACTTGTTTTATGCAGTCTAGCAAGAAATGGTTTGCAAAATTTGAAGTGCTGAAAACAATTTCTTTTTGTTTTGTTTTGTTTTTTAGACAAACCAGGCTTGTTAAATTTCACATTTTTGGGAAGATGAGGCTTGAGTTATTCTCAGTCTTGGGATGGGTTTTACTGCACATGAAAAAGGCTGCTGTTGACTTTATGTAGCTACAGTGTGAACCATGCCAAATTTGGCTGAATTATTTATGTGAGCCTTTTATGACTAAATACTGTCATCCACTTTGGATGTCAGTATCAGCAAACATAAAACACCTAAGTGGAGACTCGACTGGATTAGTGGTTATAATAATACCAAACCCTGTCATTCCATCTGTTAGATTTAGCAGTACCTGCTACATTAAGGCACTTTACCATCAAGTAATGGCAGAGGGCAGACTTGGTGGATCACCTGCTGCTAAGAAACCACCTCGCAAGGGTACAATCTCTCAAGTCAGAAAATACAGTAGCAATTCAGAGGACAGTCGTGATCAATATGTCCTTCCAAGGCAGCAGATTCTTATCTAGGATTTCACTGAGAAAGGACTTTATTGGAGTTTATCAGAAAGCAATTCTTCAGTTTTCTCCAGTTTTTTCATACTTATAGGGATCAGGTGACCCCAAACAATTCTAGATGACTAGAGGTTTAGTAAGTACAGATGTTCTCAAACAAAACCCCCACTGATCTATGCCACTTTTGTGTATCTTTGTGTTTATTTGTTATTCTTCAGACATATATACTTCTATTTTCAACATTGTTTTCAGACAGTGATAGTACTGCAAATAATAAAATAAGCTTTCTAAAGAATGGAAAGTTCTCTGTTTTTTACTGCTTGGGTGACAGACTAAATATATGCAATATACACTTTTCAGATACCCTGTGAACCACAAAATGAGCTTCTCATTTATGAAGTACAGGTAGACCAGAAAGGGACAGGAAATCTTTCCCTGCAATGTAAATGATGGAGTGTGACAGTGTGTAACAGGGTGATGAACAATGCCATTTCAAAATTCATCCCTGTAATTAAGTCAAGCAATTCTGAATATGAATTGACCTTTAGTAATTGCTAGCTATTTATCCATACTCAAATAAAAGACTGAAAATAATGGCATTAATAAAGTGGACACAATTTACATTTTGACAGCAATAGCAATATCAGCAAGACTGGGACATAATTGCAATGTTAAATAGGTAAAACAAGCAAATATCCTTGTAAACCAAGGAAAGGGAGTAGATCCATAGAAAAGAAGTTTTGAATATGAGATGCAGAGACTAAACACGTGGTATGAATTCTTCTCAGTCTCATGTCTCTCTGGTTCCTGGCATGCACACTGAGGGTTTAAAGAGCTTTATCCATCTGTAGAATGAACAGGTCAGTCTGTTGTGAGGCAGCTGGAAATTACATGTCCTGAGAAATCTCATATAATTATCCCTAACTGCAGCAAAAGCTAATACAAGGCAGTTAGAGAATATACAAAATAATCCTCCCTCTCTGGTTTGTAGTCTAAGTGATATGAAATACATGTACCAAACTAGGACATTGCCTAAAACAGGTCTCTCCAAAAGAGGTGAGTCTCAGGAACCAGAGCCTTGAAAGCAAGGAGATTAAAGGGCACCGGGTCTGATGACCATGCCCAGTGCCCATGTGCACACACTGACACACACACATCCACATTATCCCTCTCTCATGGAGAATGGTCTTGACTTATTGAGAAAGAACTTCCCTTTGGAGGTATCTTAAACATTCTAAAAATGTAAAGACAAGACATGAGGACCACTCAGTAGTAAAAAGACAGCTAGAGAGTGATTACGGTACAAGTATACATCGTGTATGGTCCATCACATGGTTATGTATATGGCTAATCTGCAATGGAGACAGTACAGGTATCATTGTTGCCATAGTTACAGTGGCCTTGTGGGGCACATACCGTATCACTCTCATCTTGCACTTACAGCAATTTCATCTATTATTTATATGATTACTGCTTCTTTCTCCAATTCATCTCC
This sequence comes from Scytalopus superciliaris, assembly GCA_013400415.1. NCBI lineage: Eukaryota > Metazoa > Chordata > Aves > Passeriformes > Rhinocryptidae > Scytalopus > Scytalopus superciliaris. The sequence goes on from VXBX01009031.1 coordinate 338,015, forward strand.
ATTCTGCACTACCATCCAGTCGCTTCACTTTCCCACAGTTCTTTGAACGTGGCTTGTATGATTTCAGACTAGATGACCATGAAGATGGCATGAGATAATTTTCTGCTGAAAAATATAAACTCTTTCATGATCTTATGTGAATATGAATTCCAGACTGTGCATTTTTTTTGATAAACATTAAACACAGTATTCTCAACATGATTTTCAATTCTTTTCCAGTAGTGGGAGGAAATACAAGAGAACTCAGTGACTAGGTCACATTTTATAAAGTAAATAAAGCAATTGTTGCAAGTATTATTTTAGCCATCAGAAATTCAACCTCTCTTCATGCTAAGTTCATTACAGTACTCAGGAATCACACTGATTTAATGCTTGTTTACTGATAATAAAAAATTTTGTGCTTGTCCTGCAGTTGATGTCTTGGGAAGGTAAAGCAGGGAAAATAAAAAAATGCTTCTTTTGGGGTTTTAGTCTTAACATATTTATTAAATAAATTACAATTTTTAACTTAATGATTTATTTGCCTAGGAATTAAAAGCAAAGGTAATTGATTGCAAAATAGCACTCCACGTATTTCAGCACAGCATTGCAAGCTGCCTGCCTTCTACAGAAGGAGCAAAGGAAAAGGAAAAGGCCTGTGCTTTTTGGACTCTTTTGTGCTGAGACATGAGAGAGAGAGAAGGGGCTCTGGGGTACACATTTGGCCACAGCTCAGAAGATAAAAACTTGAACAGTACATGCCATTTGGCTTTAAAATTCCTCACTTTTTTATTATAATACCAGGAATATACAGTCAAAAATGCTGAGAATGGCATTTTTTGTTGAGACAGGTGGCAGTCTCCATGGTTTCCCTGTGGCCTCTATTTAGGCACAGTTTCTTTGCACTGTTCCCCCTGACAAAATTAAAATATGCTTAGAATACGGATAGAAACACTTAGCCTTAATTCTGGCATGAACTGGTGTTAAGAGCAATGAAGATATGGTAGCATGAGCTTTAGAATAGCACAGCAAAAGCATCCTTTGCCTGCTATGTCCAAATACTCTTTTGAAAATCACTCCTCTAAATTTTAAGTTAAACTATTTCTTCCATTTTGCAGTAGTATCCTAAGAGACTGAACTTCAGTTGAGGCATTTTGTTATTATCAGATGACAGCCAAACCTACTTCAGTTTTAATCTTTCTCTAAACATGGGACCCATCTCCTGTGAAATTCTGTCAGAGTCTGCTCCAAACTGAACCCACAACCCCATGATGATCCTGCAACATAGAACATTGACTCTGAACAAGATCATTTGAATTTAACAGTCATCCTCTCAAGTTTAATGTCACATCCGAGATCTGGGCTGAATAAGAATTTCCCTTTTACAAGAGTGTCCGGAGTTGCCTTTGCACCCTATCATCCTGTCTTGTCAGATTAAGTGGGAACGTAATCCAGAAGAGGAACCATTACAGGTAGCCCATGAGCAGCAGGCTGCCGTCCAGGACAGTTACCACCTTGTCTTGCACAGAGCCCTTCAACACACTCTTAATTCAGGTTGAAAACACATAGTGGTGTCACTTACTCATTTTGACACTAAGCTGGAAAGAGCTATGAGGGCTGCTAACCTCAGCAGCATCTCATTTCATGTATGAGTAATAAGTCCATATTCCCTAGAGGGAGATGAATGCTAATGGCTTGAAACTGAGAGGTGCTGAGCATTTAAAACCTCTGCTGAAGTCATCTTCTAGCACAGAAGGCACTCTAACAATTACAAATGCTCCTGCTTCTCCTGGGATCAGGACACAAATAAGGCTCTATATTTTTCTGTAGTTAATAAAGAAATTCCAGTGTCTTCTACATAGAAGAAAAGTAATAATACGGTGTCAATTAGATAACTGCTTTGCAATGTTCAGATGTTCTTAGCTGTTTTCTCTTAGCTGTTTTCAGTGAAGCGATATCAAAGGGTTATAAACAGTTCACCTAATACTTTGAACAGTGTGAATTTCCACATATTTGTCAAGTCATATCAAAGTTCAGCTAAATCTAACCCTACATCTCTTGCTGGTTCATGGCAGCCCTTGAAAGTGCTGATTAAGAATTGAATGTGTTTCTCTGAGACAATAATGATTGATTCCTAAGTTCCGAGAATGGCAGGTAAAATGAGTTTTCAGCACAATGTTTTTTCTCCCCTCAATTAACAAAAGCTAAACTTTCTGAGCAAGGTATTTCCATTTAAACTCCCATTCAACCAAAAATATTTTGAAAAGATTTCAACTGTTTCTGTGAGATATTTCAATTTGTAGCCCAAGACAGTCCAGCACTTGATGTTTTATATAACTCATGCACAAAATCTAACAAAAAAAACCCCAAAACATATGACATGGCATAGTCAGCAATGCCAATCTTATTTTATTCTTGTAATGAAAAGGTGTGAGTGGAAAAGCAGATTCTTGTCTCTTAGTTGTCTAGAGGGAAAAAAGTAGGGAAAAAGAAAAAAAAAAAGAGGAAAATAGTTAGGACCAGACTGAAGAGTTTTCAGAGTGGTTTAAGAGGATTCAAGGTTTCCCACACATCTAACATATTATTGGAAGTCTCTCTCTATATATAGAAACTGGGAGATCATCATCTCTGGATCTGAGCCCATGGAATACATAGAGGAGTATTCCTGTGTTATTGCCTGTTCTTATAGGTATCATTCAGGTGATGCAAACCTTCTTTCTACTCCTGAGAAAGAAATAAATCTTTTTTTCCAGCTCAATTGTCTTAGATTCATAGCTTCCAATTTTACCAAGTAACCAGTTGGTACTATGACTATTACAATGTTTTTCATAGAGAGACTCTCAAGGGAAGTGGGTCAAGAAGGAAAAGACTAAGGGAGCACTATTTTCATACTTTTACTTTTTTTTTTTCTCTCACAATCAGTAAGAGATTTATGCTAAGCATATTTACTGACTTTGAACCTCCAACAGGGGGAAGCCCTCTCAGGAGGCATTTCATTTAGTCCATGGTCTCCATAAACTTTGCTTTGCCCAAAGACCAGTGAAATCCCCTGAACAAAGTTCATGCAGAGCTCTGGGATGTGAGCATGGAACAAGACCTTCATACCTGTCTCAACAAAGGTTATTGGTGAACTTCATTGTAAGTTTTGAGGACTTCAAACTGCTCTGTATCACCAGAAATCACAAGCTCTCATTGTTGGAAATCCTAGCATTATAACAACTTATCGGCATAAGCTAAAAGTAAGCAATAAAATTTTCCATGATTTTCAGTGATGTTAACTGCTTGTGGCTCCTACTGATGAGTCAGATATGTGAGTACTCAGCACTTCTGCAAGTCAAGTCATTTAATTTAAATTTTTCTTGCTTTTGTCATTTTTTAAATACCCTTAATATTAGTGGCATTTCTGTAAGAACATGATAACACAACAGAAGTAGATTTGCTTTTGGCCATATGACCTACTTTGTAGCTACTTTCACAGTCAATTATTCTTTTGGCTTCTCTATATTTTACAGCATTAAGATTTATTTTTTTTTAAATTAAAACCTAATGTTTTATCATGACAAGAAAAAAATAAAAATAAAAAATTGTTGGACCAAAACTGCCTAGGAATTGTGACTGTATGAATGATATATGAATAAGAATTATGACAATGTTTTTAAGACTTGAAGACATGAATTAGGCTTCTCCAGTATTATTTAATCTGAAAAATTAACCTAATTCTAAAACACTCAGCTAAGTAGTGAGCATTCACAGAGGCTACTGGGAATTTCTGAGCACTGAATATTTTTGAAATGAAAGTTATATGTTGACATGCCTGGAATACTGATTTAGGCTCTTAGCGCAGCTTTCCAATTTGAAAAATTCTGTCATGATTTGTGATATCTTGCAGAGGGCAGTTGAGAAATTGCTCAGTGTTGCAATATAACTTAAGGAGAAATCAACTTTTTTTGGAGGAAGCAGGTTGTCTCATCAGTTTCTGCTTTACAATCAGAAATTAATATGATTTGCAAAATGCCCTTTTAAAATGATCATTAAATGTATAACTCACTACATTCCAAACTTGCAAACGAGAACCTTCAGAAATAACTTGCTTTTTCTTTTTCTCTCCAGTGTTGTATTCTTATTAACAGATTAGATAGCCAATATACAAATAAAAATTCAAGTATTATATTAGCCAGTGTGAGGAAGACAGTACACAAGTTGAAAGGCCAAAAGACATCTGTACAATAACCCTCTCTGGCATCCTTTGCAGTAGTATTTCTCAAAGTACATCATCTGCACATCCCTGGAAGCATCTACTTGGCACGTGGTTCTTAAAGTAGGGAAGGAGGCAGAAATCTAAGGAATTTAAACTTTTCCAGGAAGATCCTACTTCTCCACTAGGGGACCAGTTTTAGATACCTCCTTCTCTTATGCTACCGTTTTGGATCAGCGGGGACCTCTCCATCTGCCCCCCAAATGTTTTCTTAACTCCAGCCTGAGAACTGCAGTTCGAGATATGTAGCCAATGTCAGACCACTCCCTGAATTTGATCCTTTTTAAACTAAGGCTTCCCTGGGAGAAAAAACCCCAAACCAACCAACCAAAACAAACAAAAAAACTCAAACCAAAACTCGAAACCAAACACCCAAACCAAAGTGATGGAAAAATGGCCAAGGGATAGAGAATTCACCAGAGTGCTTTGTAAAACCCTTCCCACGGTTAACTTCCAACAGTCAGGAACTAGTTGTATTTGTCTCCTAAGCTCAGGTGCATGCGCAAATTTCACTCTTCTACCTCAGCTCTCATTAGCTTTGGTCACGTATCCCATTAACCTTCTCTTTGGCAACATCTCAAGCATTTTACTATGTAGCACATTTCCAGGCTTCTAATTACAGCCTCCTCTGCACTCACTCAGACCTAGTAACACTCATCCTGACCTGGAGACACCAGTCCTGAACTGGTGACCGTCATATCATCTACCAGAGGTGGATTTAGTCACATCTATACCAAACAGAGATGTAAAGTCATCTTTGCACTTCTTACTCAATTTTCTCCTGAATCTTGACAGTTGTACATTAATTCTTTTGAACAGTGACCTTGTCAGCTCAATAAAGATGACTTATGATCATATGAATATCTGCCAAAAAACTGCACTCTCTGTTCAAGGCTACTGTGTACAGAATTCATGCACTACTTATTAAAGGGGTTTTTTTATTTGATGCAGATCACCAATTCTGTTCAGTTTCTTAAGAGATGTTTGGCAATATTTGTGTCCAGTACCACTGTTTTGCATAAGACCTTAGCATATTTCTTTGCAGCTAATGTGATCCTTGAAACGCTAATAATCTCACAGTTATTCCAGACTCTTGTCTTGCATTATACCCTATGGTTGTTACAGAGTTTATTTCGAAAATACTGTTGTAATAGCAGATTAACATTAGTTCTTCACATATTCTCTGATGTTAATTCTCTACCACAAGTCTCTTACAAAAGAAAGTACCTGACAAGAAGAGAAGAAAATATAAATTAATGAAACGAAGGAAAGGGACAGATGGGAAAAAATCCCAAACCCAACTGAACATTATTTAGATGCCTCAGTTAATTTAATAAGAAACAGATAAAAGTGGACCCTAGAAACTGCCTGGGACTGGGAACTGCTTGAAAAACAAGTTGTTTGGTTGGTAGAACATGCCAGAAAGGGGAGTATATTTAAAATAATTTCTGTCTCTGAGACAGATTCCTTAGGTGCCTAAACATGCACCTTAGATTCCTATACATGACTAGATTTGTAAATAGAAATCAATTCACTTGGACATCTGACTTGAATTTTTGATGCAAAGGAATGCCTCATGGTACTTTTGGATAAGACCAGAGGAGGGTTGCCCATTTTCCATATGTTGATTGAAGCACTCAGCCAGGATGGGCCTTAGTCCTTTGATTGTTTGGGATTCTCATACACATTTTCTGCTTCCCAGATGTGAATTTCACTGCAAGACCCATGCTTTTAGTAAACACATTTTTAATGCAAATTTCATATGCAACTCCACAAACAGAAGCCTTTATTCAAGTCACAGCATCCTTGTCTGGATACTCCAATCTGTGCCACAGAGTCAATGTTTCTCTTTTAATCTGTCTGTGCTCATGCCTAGGGGCTTCAGGGCATTGCAGGTTCAACAAGTAAGTTGGAGCAAACGTGGGATATAGTGCTAATGTTAAGGGTGCCTTGAAAAATGGGAGCCATTCTTTTCAGTCTTTTCTTGCTGTCTGGGTGAAGGATGATCTCTTTAGCCATAAGGTCAGGAACTGCCACTGTTGTGGAAAAGACAGAAGCACCAGTTGGATAGAGTGCTGCATTATCTGCTTCAATCAGTGCCAAACATAATTCAAGTTGCCTATCCCAAACCTTTTGGGGTCACAGGCAATGCAACATGCCTTTGCCTGAAGCAGTGTGTTAGTCAAATATGGAAAGGAACAAGCAATTAACAAAGGATCCCTTAGCTTGTCAAACGGTTTCCCTCATAACAGGAGAAATAGCCACCCCTTTACCTGTTTTAAAGACGGAATAAACTGTTTTTCTGTAATTTGTGTTGACTAAAGTGACTAAAGTTAAATGAAATAAATGTCCTTAAACTATCACCTCAACACCAAGACAGGTGAACTTCAGACTCAGAGGGAGCTTTCTGAGAAAAAGCTTAGCTTCTCAAGGAGCTAACTGGCTTAGGTAGAAGTACTTTCATTCTTTCGTGGTAATTTAGATGTCTGTTTTCCCCTTACATTGCCCTATTGATACCTAACTGATTTTATTCAGTTTGTCCAGATCCTCTAGGCAATGTAACAAAGACAATTTCTTTGTTCCTTGTAGCACTAAGTTGAGCTAAAACAGCATGTCAAACTGATGTTCTTTCCTAACAGAACATCATCCTTAAGCACCTTCATTATTTTCTCTCAGTGTTGTACTATACAATTGTATCTTATTTTCTGGGCTGAATTCTATGGGGCTCAGTGTACACTGTTTAAGTGAGCTTAAGGATGTACTTTAACAATTACTGATGTTACCCTTCATATCACCCAGCTGTTACATGACAGAGGATTAGAGTCCTCATAATTCCCATTAAAAAAGTTAAAATGGATTGAATGGAACAGGTGCTGCATTGTTTGTGCTGATCTTTGTTCTGCTGTACATTTTACCTTGTCCAAGCAACATTATCAAGGGCTGTCTAAAAAGTAGTACAATTCTAAAGGGAGAACACGACTGATTTGTGAACATGTCTAGGGTAGTCTCTACCTTTCATACTGAGAAAAAAACCCCAAGTTTCCTTCCACATTTTTTATTTCTTGAGCAAAATCTGAAAAGTGGAAACCTCTTACATCCTGATTTAAATTACAAGAAGAGAAATAAGGAAGATTAATCTTTTGTTCTCAGCAGGTGAGATACTTCTATCTGACTTTTGTAAAATGAATTTTATCTCATCAGTATAAATTTGCAGTTTTTGAGATAACTGATTCATATTAACTCTGTGTATCAGATTAATGCCTAACTTTGATTGCCAATCTCCACAATGAAAATTAACAAAGACATCTCTCACACATTTCCCCTTAGACAAGCTGAAAGTTTATCTGAGAATACTGCAAAAGCAAAAAATATCTTAGTCAATTCCTCAAGAACATCCCAAGAATATGAACTGATAATAAGCAAGGCAACTTTGGTGACTCTAAAATTAATATTTAAACATAACACTATTTGTTTATTGCACTATTACATGAACCTTGAATCTGTCTCCAAGACTCAACAAATTCAGTGACTGTGACTGTTGGTCCCCTCCATTATAGCAACATGCTGTGCTGGAGAGGAAAGCAAGTATGTTATATACACATACAGAGTGTATGTTTTTTTTCTTGTTTCTTCAATGGCTATCTTCTACCATCTCTGGATTTAGTGGTTAGGGATTCTAGTTTCTGCAGTTCAAAAGTTATCTTTTTACTAAATCAGAATTCAGGTGTAACTCAAGATTTCTGGATGAGAGGTGCACCCTTCAGCTCTATTTAGCATGTCTGGCAATGATTTTCTTGATTTCTCTGATAATATCTGCAAGAAAGCAAACATATCCAATTTTCAGAAGTCAGAACCATCTATGATTGTACCTGTTACTAAAACAGCATCATCTTCACTCTCCTCTGGTTTTGCAAGACTTCCAGAAATTCTGAACTGTTGCTTTATGCATGCTTTTTGCCTATGAAGAACTGACACAACTGCCTACTTAGTCTGAAGGCAATATGGCCTGAATGTTCCTCCTCTGAACTACAGGAATATTATTTTTACGTCTTCCATCTGTTTCTCAGTAGACTTTCTCTCACTTCAGGTCAAAGTTTCTACTCACTTGGGACCAGTTAGAGATTTTTCTGTCAGTCCCAAGCAAGTACTGCGTTTTGATACACAAAGTCCCAATGCTCTGTGGGTTCTGCTTTTACTCTGAAGACAAGATCTACTGAAAGATATGAGTTCCTGGTGTTTCGAAATCCAAATTTGTTCTTCTAGACAGCAGGCTGGCAATACAACACCAGAAGCTCTGCCCATTTCCTCCTTCTTTATTTGCCTAATTTGGCCTTAGGTACCATGTTTTCAGATTTGAATGCCATTTAGAACTAAAGGTTTGCGGCAAAATGTACCTTTCAAAGGCCTGACACAAAGAAGGTAAAATATTTTTTTGTTTTGCTCTGATTTGTTTTGCTTTGTACACCAAAAGAAAAAAAAATCAATAAATTACCAGTATTAAACTCAATTGGGAGCTAAATAAAAGTAAATTTACCTTAATGATTCATTTCCCTCACCACGGACAAAGGAAAGGACAATGCCTCTTCAGCACATGAAACAACTGGGATTTTCCTTATATCTAACAGTCAGTGAGTCACAAAAATGACTAAGCTATCATTTTCCTGCTGTGAATAGAAGAAACAGAAACTGCAACGTATGTGAATCTGTGATAAAATGAGTTAAAGAGTTAAAAAACATAAAGATGGATTAAAGAAAAAATAAGCAATGCCCATGCTGCTAAAAAAATCATGTAAAGCAGACAAAAAATACTTGCATCTTGACTATGAAAGATCTTATATTTTTCTCCAGCTTTCATGCTTAACTTTTCCTTTGCATCCACATATTTTTTTGGCTGATTTATTTTGTTTACTTGCTTTTTAAATTATTCTGCAGCACAATTCCCAGCATTTATGCAATATACTTTGAGATAAGTAAATTAGAAATTATGAGAATATGCTGTTTTCAAAAGAATAAAAGATGGAAAGAAAGCTGCTTCATTAGCATATAATTAATTAACAAATGGAAGCAAGGGTGACACATTTTAGAACAGTTAGTTAAAAAATGAGTAGTTCAGGGCTAAAGGCAGGACTGCCCTGTGTTTATGAAACTGACAGTGACAAACCTACTGGAAACTATTACTACATAAAGTGAAGTGAATGACAAAGAAGTCAGAAAAAAGATGTTTCTTAAACAACCATTTTTGGGAGTTATACAACACCAGCATTTCACATCACCACAATCTCACACTTCCCAAGGCAGAAACAGCAAAACAGACATACACCGAAATTCGGTTTATTTAGAAAATGAATTTTCCACAAAACCCTTGTATAAAAACTATTTAATCCCCCAAGAGGACTAGTGCTCGAGTCAAAATGATTCAATTTTAGATATGTAGAAAAAAATAAAATCTGTAGTATAAATTTCAAAGCTTCTTTCTTCTTCATATAATGTTTGGATACTATGCTTATTCATATAAGATCATCTAAATTTTTGTTCACTGAGTCATTACTAGGAAATATCAGGAGGAACCATTTATACCAAGATTAGAATGATGTAAATGTATATTTATTGCCCTAAAAAGAAATATGTTGATGTCTCAGCAATGAACATCCATAAACCCAGTAAAGGTTGCTCTGTAACTTTATAAGTTTCTATTTGGGTGTCTAATAATAGTCACTCACAATTGTTATTTTTAGACTCAAGGCCAAACACATCAAGCTAGTCAACTGTCTTTATAGCACTGGATTTCTGTTTCCTCTAATTTGTAGGGAGGACACAGATTAGCTACCCCACCAAAAAACCCCAAATCACAATTCCTAGAAATTAATAAGGGAAAAAATATTTCTAAAATAAAAATAATTCTAAAAGCTTCTCTAACACCAGACTGTATTCCAGAATATGTTACTACCACAGTTTACCACATTTAAGAAACATTTTGCTAAGAAAACATTAAAAAACCACAAAACTGCTTGGGTTTCCTCATTTAATTTTTAACCTCTAGGTTTGCTACAAAGTATTCATGGTTTTGTTATTGGTAGTAAATGACACTGTAACTACAGGACATCACCACAATTCCTTTGTAGAAATACATCTGATCCAGCACATAGAAGAGAAATGTAAAGGAAATGAGCTTGAAAGTCATTGAGATCTTCTAGACTGGAAAGCACAGATAATTCAAGAGAGCCTCTGAGTCATAAAGAACTTTTAAAGTAGTCCACAGCACTGGAGGTCTTTTAAGAAAGCAAATGGCCTCCACTGACAAGTCAAACTGTCCCATTCTGTGTCTTTAAGAAAGAATAAAACAGGAAAGTGAAGGGGAAGGTATTAGATATGCAACTCTGGCAAAATGAAACACTTTGTACATAGCTTTTTCTGCAGAAATTCAGATGCATATTTGCAAAATAAACTCTTCATAGCTGAATAAACACTGTACATTCAGACTCTCAACATCACAGATGGCACTTCTCTGGTATTTCCATACTTATACTACTAGAGTAATCTTTCAGCATACAAAATGTGATATTTGCATTATCAAGCATATGAAAAGCAGGACTGGTTTAACAATGCAGAACAACTTCCGTTAAAGGCTGTGCACTGTGTTTCAAAAGATTTTTCTGACCTCTTAGAAGGCTGAGCAAAAAAACAAAAGGCTGTTTGCCAACATTCACAGGCACATAAGGGACATCATGAACTCCAGCTGAGACTGAAGCAGTGGGGAGTCATCTCTGAGGAGTTTCAGTAACCAGGAGAATTGAGCACTGTACTGATGAATCACAGCTGGTACAGCACAGAATGTGTCCAAATGTATTTCAGCTGTTCCCTCATCCAGGTAGACTACGGAGAATATTTGTTCCTCTCTGCTATGCTCCAGGCCTGCCCAAACATTCTCCGGAGCATGCAAGTTGACACAGGCCACAGTTGTTCCAGAAGTGGGCTGGCAATCACTGTGAGCTGCCACATACACACCAGCATCTATGTCCAAGCCTCTGCCTGAAGCAGTGTGTTGGTGCAGACCTAGAGAAAGGCTCTGACTCCTTAGCTAAAGACAGTCTTAGCTTTTGGACCGAACTTCCTCTTCAAATATTGTATCAATGTGTCAGTGGCAGGCTATGTTAAACAAAAGAGAAGTACGTGGCACATTATGCTGCCTTTGGTTTCCTCTGGCAATCTTAGAAAATCCTTCATCCTTAAATAATGGAGATTCTGGTTGCAAAGGTAGATTCATCATCAAATACATCAAAGTGCTGGAAACAAACCGATTGAGTCCCAAGTGAAATGGCCACAGGTTGAAAACTTACTACTTCTATCCATGAATAAATACGGTACAGAAGGTGAAATACAAATCCTTAAATGGATTCTGAATATGCTATTTTCGTAATAATTTCTATGCTGTATGGAAATTACTTCAAATGCAACTTCATGAGCTACACTCTTTATTCCAGGTAGCACAAGAATTCAGAAACACTCCCTTGACCTTTCCAGCGGAGAGTACAGTAATGATCAGATTGCTCCAAACAATAAAGAACTTTTCTTTTTTTTTTTTTTTTTCATCAGACTGTTTTCTTCACATGTGTGGGAAGGGCAAATTCAATTTAAGGTTTCCAAATGGCTACAGTTTTCCTGCAAACACTGATGCAACTCTGGTGCTTTGAGAGCCAGTGAGTAAGCAGGCTAACAAACAAACAGAGAAATCTTACATCATTAGTTTGCAAGGAGATTTTAGTCAACAAGCTGTAGAAACAAAGTGGCTCCACAATTATATAAAATTATATATTTATGTACTATAGGCAATTCAGTCTACGCAAGATTACTGTTTTTCCACAGCTGCTGCCCTAAAAGAAAACCATCAAGTGTCAGGCAAAGTCAAGGAAATGTGCTTTCCCAAGTGTATATTTAGCATGAACCTGAGATTTTTTTTTTCTTCTTGATAAACTTCTGTCTTATTCACTCTACAGTTTCACATTTTCTGAAAACATAATCACTCAGGAAACTGCTTCTCCTGCAAAGCCTGTAAGAGTGCACTGATAGAAAGTACAAAGGTTTAGCTGCTGATATCAAATAATTCAACACAGTGAAAACAAAATACAACTGAGAAGAATTGCTAAAGGTTGTTAGGTTGTTGGGTAACAACAATACAATGAGGGTGTTATTTATTAACAATAAACTAAAAGCATTGTATATGTGGAAAAGTATTTCTAACCATATTTAACTGGCAGCCTCTAGATTAGCTGCTGACCTCAGAGAAGAACCTTTAGACTAACTAACTTTAGCAGTTCAAAGTATTAGGTCAGTACCAAATAATGAAAAAAAACCCCAACAAAAACCAAACACTCCTTCCCCTCCCCCTCCTCTCCCCCCAAACTATCAAAGTTGGAAAAATCAACAAGAGAAGAAAAGGGTGAAGAAGAGACAACATGAATATGACATTGTTAACTGGTGATGTACTTTCATCTTTATTTGTTATTGTGTTCCCCTCTCCCTATCCCATCTCAGGAAAGAAAATTATACAACCAGAAAAGTCAAGCAGAAAGTTGCAAGTCAAGAAAACTAAATGGAGAGAGATTACACAGAGTAGAATTCTTCAGTTTTGACAAACATATCTCAAGTGGACTACAACAGATGTATACAGCATCATGAGTAACTTGGAGAACACACAAAAAAGAATAGCATTGCTTCTCATGATGCAAAACTAGGAGCCATCACGAGAAATTAGCAGGTGAAAGGGTCAAAGCAAAGAAAAATCCATTCTTCAAACAGCACAGTGTTCAAGTAGATCATTCTTTGCAATGATAGCAGAGGCCAAAGGTTTACACGGACTCAAAAAGCAGTTAAATAAATCAATCAACATGTATGGTCTTGGTCCAGAAATTTATTTGGTCCAGAAATTTGTAAGCCACAGACCACTGGGAGACAGTATGCTCTAATCTGTACCTGTGGACCCAGGATCTTACACTTCGTTGGGTATCAGTAGTTCAATATGGGAGGAACTAGATGAACACACTGTGGCCATGCATATGTCCTTCTCTCTTTAAAATCTTCATGTGTACTGAATTATGTGTTTCAGGTGTTTCAGACATCATCTTTATCCCCATAGCTGAGGCTATACAATCATAGAACCACTGAATGGTTTGGTTTGGAAGGGGCCTCAGGGATCATCCAGTTCCAACACCCCTATCACATGGTCAGACATGTTGTGAAGACCCCTGCACAGAACTGCCCAAGATAAGGGCAGTGGGATGTTGAAGGCTGACCAGCTAATTTCCAGAGAAGTAGGTTTTTTAGCAGTTATCAAGAGGAGATGTGAAGCTATGGTGATCTCCAGAAAGGATGACTTTAGTGCATTTGGCTGTTTGACTCAAGAAGACCTACACTGAGATCTGCAATTTTTCTAAAATTAATTTCCTGGGCTCAGCAGAAGACATGCTGGTGTTACAAACTTCTTGTTGCATTTCTTTCCCTGCTCTAAAACGGGTGTCCTAAAAGGACACTTATGCTGAGTGAACTAAATTTTTCTTTAGTGTTTTAAAAAATCCCAAATATTCCTTTCATTTGTCTTATGCTTCATGAAAACAGACCTATTTTCATTAAAACAGTTTTACAATGAAACTGAGACTTAGATTGTGCAGAATTTCAGATTAAACATTTCCTAGGATGGCAAATCCATAAGCATTGAAATAGGTTTTTAAGTAGGATATTGCAAAAAATTTGAATACTTCATAGTATTATTTGTTTTACCCTTCAGGTTGGGATGAATAAAGTTATGTGGGATAATTTTTTTTAATAATAGAAATTGTTTAATTTTGATAGAAAGACTATTTGAAAATATCCATGAATTGCAACACTAAATTTTGAGACACCTTTCATCTCAATTTGGTATGGCTGAGTCGGAAGAGCTCTTGCTTTGGAGAGGGCTGTAGCTGTTTGCACTTCTGACCCCACAGTAAGGAGTCCAGTGTTGTAGTCTAATTTTCCACTGAAACTGAGTTTGAGCTAAATTCCAGCATAGAAATTAGAAGGACTGATTCTTTCCTAAAAGCAAACACTATTATGGAGGTGGTAACTTCCAGTAGAACAGCCGAGCTGACAGCTGCAGATAATAATGTCTTAAACTACTGCCACAAGACTTGCTCATCTGTCAGAGACCTTAGCAGAACCAAACAGTTGGCTGACTGGGAATAAGTCACCCTTCACAGCACTTCAACATTTAGTTCCACCAGCTGAGGCCCAAGCTGCAAGCTATTTCCACTGCATGATACCCTTCCCTGAAGCTATCAATTCTGGATGTCATACAAACAGACACAGCATTAGCTCAAGGATATTTACCACTGCCTGGTTGAGGCTGGGTATGGGAACAGAAAAGGAAGGAGCTGGCATCAAACGGATGGAAGGCATTTGTTTTCCTCTGTTGCTCAGTTCTTGAAGCCAGGAGAGCTTATTTGCAATGCTGGCAGTTAAGATGCTGTATGAAAAAACAAGGAAGGCACTAGTAAAGGTGGAATTGCGTATATGCAGGAATAACTGGTTTTACTCCAGCATGAAATCTTGTTCAGTGAATTTAGGGTGTAGGATTATCAGTCCTGAGTGTTAATTGAGTCCTCCCAAACATGACAAAAGTAGCTTTGACTCTCTCACTTACACTCTCCCTATCCAGCTACATCATGCATGGTTAAAAGTTGGGATCATTCACTGTAGAATATGACACCGAGATATCCCTTACTATATATCCTTTCCTACACCTTGTACCTCCTTGGGCTTCCTAAATCATTCTTGGGGCTCTAGGTTCATGAAGACACAGAAAATTTCAGCAAAAGGATTTGTGTCCATCAAAGACATTACTAGAAATCAAAAGATGATAGTCTGTATTTCCAAAACACAATTATTTAATTTGATATATTAATTCCTGGTAATGTTGATACAAAAATTTCAATAAGAATCAAAAACTAATTGCTTGTACATTTTAGTTCCTTTCTTGAAAATTTCGTCAAAAGTTTTTCTACATTTGTATCTGCATAAAAGGAGAATTTAGCCTGTAACAACAGAGTTACTATTCCTCAGTTTTAAAGTTATGACAGAAGAACAGGTTAAAGAAAAGATTTTTAAAACAGTAGTGTAATAACACCCTGTGAAAGATTTCAATTGTAAGAATACCTGGGGCTGACAGATTCACTTACAGTCAGCTGTAATGCAGTGTGGTTTAGTGGTTTAGTCATGTGTCCAAGCCCTAGGAACAAGAGCAAGAGAAGAAATCATATCTAGCAAATAATCTTTAGGCATTACAGCAACAGTTTCTAATGTATGTAATTTTTCTAAAGATTACAGATGACCACAAGTTGGGTTAATGAAGTTATCAGATATCGACTTCTGCCCTGGAACACACATCTTGGTGTTAACATTACCAAAGCCGAATGATAAAATTAGACCTTAGACCCTTAAACTGTCACACACATGTAAATGCATATTTTTATATATATAAATACAGTTTTTATGTAGTGAGAGGGCTGACTTTCAACACTTAGAATATTTATAAATAGCTCC
>VXBX01009031.1:353873-379996 GCA_013400415.1 Scytalopus superciliaris
TTAGAATTTTGTTCCAAATTTAAGTATGTTAGATTCTAATTCCAGAAACTCTAAATAACATTCCATGAATTGTTTCATATTTTTGTGAACAGAAATAGGAAGCCTGTGAAAGAAGAGATTGGCCTCCTGAATATTTAATCACACAGCAATTGGGCATATTGCTGAGAAGCAATGGTTTCTTTGTCTTTTTCCTTTTTTCTTCTTTTAAGAAAAGTAATGAGAAACAAGAATAAACATCACACAAATAATTGTTACATATATCTCAAGCAGCAGCAATGAACTACCAGTCTTGGAGTTAATATATTCAGAGTTCTGTAACAGATGAATTAAAAGTACTTATTTGTTATCCAAAATTTGAAGTATCTAATCAAACACAATTGCTGCTCCAAAGTACTAACAGATAGCAAATGTGATTTTTCTATATTTTTAAAACTCCTTTTCACTGAAGTGCAGGAGAAAAGAAATTTTTATACCTGTACTTGGTTGAAATAAGAATAAAAATCAATATAGCAGACTGCCTGTGTGAGATGATAGACTGTAATTAACATTGTTTTGAGAAGAAACGCATTGCCTCTCTCCTGCGTTCTCTTGACACTTGGAACATCTCCCTGTAGATAACACATGTCCACATGTATTGAAGAGACTCAGATACCACAGTTCCTTTTAACTTCCAAGGTGTTTCATGCTGCTAAGGAAAATACTCTTTGGGTAAAACATACTCAGAGAAAGACTTGAACACTTAGCAACAGTGGGAAAATGCACGTTAGTACCAATAAATACAAGTAATGTGAAGTGTGTGACGGATAAGAGGGAGAGGAATTAAATCTTCTTGCAGTTTATAGGACTTTGCAGTAGTGTCAGTGATCTTGTATGTCATTGCAGTCAATAAAATGGAGATCTCTATTCACTGTGCAATTCCAGGTACAAACAAACATTATGCTAAGCATGCATAAGGAACAGAACTATCAGTAGTATGAAGAATATAGTAATTATATTAGATGCAACAGAAATGCAGCTTTTCTGTTATTCCTGTCTGGCATAATGTATAAAGTACGCATATAAAGAAACACATAAGATTCAGAGAAGTGTGATAAGAATAACTGGGTAGAATAGAGACACCTTTCAGAATATTTTAAATCAAGTAATTCTGCATTTCTTAATGCACAAGGAATAGAACATTAAAAATTTAAAAACAAGATAAAATAGTTTTTCACCCAGCATGGGTGCAGCCAAACCAAGGAATTCATTACACACAGTCATTTTGTCCTAGAAATGAAAAAGATTCAAAGAGCTATAGAGAATTTTATGTTGGTACAAAGAGTTACTGTAATACCCTGCGAGAAGGAGGTCAGATTACTGTGTCAAGACCTAATCCTTTCTAATCATCTCCAGCTCAGAAGAGGCTAGAAATAGGTTTAGCCTATATGGAGTAAGCAATTCCACATCTATCTGTATAAAGACTTGCATGTCTCCCTGTTCTATTATGACTCCAAGACAGAATGAATACAGTATTTCCTGTGTCATATCACACATAACAGGGCTGACTTATATTTTTTTCAAGACTGTTTAAAACCTATTTGAAACTCTTTAACATTTGAAAATGTTGGCCAAGATGCAAAAATATTTACTAGTAGAACTGTCTTTTCTTCTTCCAAGAAGTATTTTCTTCTAGGAAAAATACAAGATCTGTGCATTATAACAACAAATAAAATGTGCTTTTGAGTACATTGATATTCTAAAAGAGACTGAAGAATAGTCAAGTACTTCTTAAAACTGCTAGACTGTCTGCTGGAAATGCTGCCCTAAGCACCCATATGATCACAAAAAAGGGATGTGCTGACTGCCTACATTCATGTCTGTGTTTTCAGATGGAAGTCAGCCTGTTCCCATATTGATTGGGAGCTTTGGTATAGGAATGGGTGCCAGGGTATTTTGAGTTTAGATGGGCAACTTGCATAAATAACATTACCGATGCCATATCATTCACAGAAAGTCCTGTGACTGTGCCAAAAAATCATTACAGTAGTTGAAATTATATTTTGCAGAAAGAATAGTCTGCTTTAAACAGGCAACAGAAGGCAGGATACATCACATTGCAAAGCAGTAATTACATGGGAAGCCTACTTTTTCATCGCTGGATTTAGTCCTGGAGTTGAACATGCTTAGAGATGTGTAAGTCCCCATTAAACAGCAAACATTTACACTGGGAAGCTGATTCACCCTCTCCAAATAACAGTATTATCTTCAGGTCCACAGCAGTATCTAAGTATCAGTGTCATTGCACAGCTAAAGTCAGCTATCCTGTAACTACAGGGAAGTGTTTATCTCCTTCCCCTTTGGATGTACTGCAAAGAGGAATGGAGAGAAAATGAGCCACTTGCACGTGCTATGACACAACTGCATGTCTGTGAAAACTTCCCTTGCATTTGTGGAATGGTTTTGCAGAAACTGAAGAAAGTAATCGCCCTTATTCTAGTATAGTCCTTGTCAATTTTGTTAGGAAGGTTATTAAAAGAATGCCATCAAAAGAAGGCAATTCCTCTGGCACAGACTGTTGGAAAGGAGATTTAGGAGCAGAAGGAACTGAGCCATAGGATTTCAGCCAGCTGGTTGAAAAAGGAAGGCTCCTGAGTGGAGAGCAGGCAAAAGAAGGAAGATGAATCACTTCTTATCTTCTCACTAAACTGAATATTTACTAATATTTTAGCCATTGTTTTTCCATGGGCTAGAATTATTTATTTTTTATTTGATTGGGGGATTTATAGGTGAGCAAAATACTTTTTTCTCTAAAATTATTAAAGAAATCTATCAATTGCAATAAAATAACACACTTGTGTATTTGCCTTAAGCAATGACAATATCCACATATTTATCTGTATATATTATTTTTCCTTTGATATTTCACATTCCTTCTGATACTTTGCTTCCCATTTTCTCCTCTGCCTCACCTTCTGTGGGATTAGAGGAGCTGAAGTTGAAATCTCCTGTTTTAGGCTGAGCAGGAGAGAAATTAATCTAAAACCTTACTAACATCAGACTTCTATTCTGTCCCTGTATATTAGCAGGTATTATCCTCTCTCACTATAATTGTGCTTACTTTGTCATCTTTTCTGCATCACAAAATTTCCATAGACTTTCTTACCTGGACAATCCATTTAGTCATGAAAGTATTAAAAACAATGTTGGTCCTTACAACTTCTTGTGATCAAATCCTGTGCACCTAGTATTCATGAACAAAACTCAATTTAGACCTTGAAGTTAGTGCGAATTGGAGTGGGATCATCCCAGTGGCTTGCACTATACTCCAAGATCATGGCAAGCTGCCCTCCTGAGTTTAGTGGTCTTAGGATCACGGTCTATTTAATTAGCAAAGACTAATGGAATCTATTTTGCAAAATTATCAGAGATGTTTTCATATGATGGACTTTGAAGTTGCCAAAAATCAGAGTTTTAAAACTAAACAAATATTGAAGTCCTCCAAATAGTGTCTTTTAATAATATTTTATGCATTTAAGCTGACTTTTCTAATTATAATAACCACTTTACTACAGCATAAAACATAATTATTAAATGCAACTTTTGGAGAAAGATTGATAAAAATAAAGACATTTTATAAACTGAGATTGTGCTAATCTCTGGGGTTTATGTCTTTGTTTTTCACTGTGGTTTAGATAGCTAGTTCTGTTTAATAAATTTATTTTTTATAAACTACATGAGCCAAGTTCAACCTTGTTTGAGGAAGAAGTATCTATTTGTTTAGGAAAGAACAAAAATAGGTTTTGGTCTTCTCGTCTTTTAGGCAGTTAGACATAAGCAGTAGGATAGAGCTCAAGTCTTTTCTGGACTGATCCCAAAATGTATTAAAATGGCTTATCTCCGAACACACATTTTTGCTATTTATTTAGATATGGGTTACATTATCTTATTTTTGGTAATGGAGGTAGTGCCATTTTTCATAGAGCATTGCAGTTAACATGTTTGAAAACTGATTTGTCTATCTCCAAATCTTTGTACTGACATATGATGTCTGTCTTAGAGACAGGCTTACTGTAGCATATGATTTATGTATCCTTATTTTGCATTTAATTGCTATGACACATCATAATCATAATGAGAAACCAAAACTTTAATCAGTCCTAACTATCTCTGAAAAAACCCCCGAAAATTCTAACACTGTTGCATGGGGAACTATGCATAATGTCTTAAGTGCAAACCAAATTAAGATGACTGCTGAAGATGCTGCATAATATCTAATGTGCAAGATTCTCAGTGCTTTCAGCAACAGACCTGCTGTTACCAGGAAGGTAGGAGGCACCTTAAAGCTACCTCTACTGCCAATAGCTGTATATCATTACTAGTGACAGACTCCTCCAGTCCCGCAGGGATTTCTTGTC
Organism: Scytalopus superciliaris; assembly: GCA_013400415.1. NCBI lineage: Eukaryota > Metazoa > Chordata > Aves > Passeriformes > Rhinocryptidae > Scytalopus > Scytalopus superciliaris. Next base: position 358,268 of record VXBX01009031.1, read on the forward strand.
AGACTGAGCTGGGCTCAGAAGCTGGCACACTGTTACTGCTCTCCATCTCCAGCTGATTTGCCTTCTGGATAGCCAGGACTGTATGCAGTCATCCCAATGTCTCTTTTTTTATCATTTCATAAAATGGACCAAATTAGGCCTGATGTGTGTGGGCGGGCTCACAGGGAAACACTGCATCTAAGCAGAGGAGAGCAGTCTGTCCTCAAACAAAGCATAGTACAGTTCTGCTGTGTTTCTCCATGTAAAAACCACTAATGGAAGCTAGACTATGGAGGAAACTGTATGAACTGCAAAGGAATTTGGGATGTGGTTATTAAAAAATAAACTGTTGATTTCTTCTTGTAAATGAGAAGTCACTGATAACCTTTAGACACAAATGCACGTAATGAAACACATCTTCAATTAGTATATGGGATTTGTGAAGGCTAATTTGATGGCATGACAAATTTGCATTACATAACTATGCAATGCAGCATTTCAGGTTTAAAGTGAATACGTTGAATCCACTTTTGCCGACAGAAGATAAAGAAAGACTTGGGAAATTAGAAACTGAAAAATTCAGTTTTAAAACCAGGATGGATTGATTACTAAAGCAGTTAGGTTGTTTAAGCACATTGGCTAGTACTATGTGCACTCGTCAAAACCAAAGTTGGTCAACACAAATTAATCTCCTTCAGAGGTATAAACCCCAGAGTTTTGGATGTAATACAAGCAGACCAAAGCATACTTGACTTCAGCAAGGTATTAGATGAGGTTCCAAGAAACAGTTTTGAGAAGAAAATAGGAAAACGCAAATCAGATTGTGGTCTCAAAAGACAGATAACTAGTAAAGGAAACCCATGCACCCCCCCTTGCTAAAACAATTAGAACAACAATTTTCAGGTTGAGAACTTGGACTTCATGTTGAGAAGGATGTGAATAATAATAATAATAAAGCATGCCTCAAGTTTTACAGTCTGTAAAATGAACCTAATATCTGTGCATTAAAACTGCATGACAAATTTATTTCTGAAGATCAAAGAACTTGGCAGAAGGGTATATTCCCCTTTCAGAGAGGATGAACCAAGTGCACCAATCTAAAGACATTTCCATGGAGTCTACAAGGTCTATTAGGTAAGATAGAGTTTTGTGTCAAGAATGATCTATGATTTTTAAATCTAGCTTCTTGGAAGCTAATTAGATTTGCCATCAAAACCAGCATCTCTTCCAAACATCCTGTGGCCTCTTGCATAAGCCATTTAAAGTTAAGAGTATCTCATGTAAATGGAAGAACTTCTGAAAAGGGTGGTATGAGTATTAAGTAGAAAAGGATTAAAACATTGAGAACAATTACATGTAAAATTGATCAATCCTCATTTGTTTTGATAAGCCTTAATCATACGTAGTAGGCCTATTGGAGTGCTTAAGAATTATTTCCGAGAACAAGGGCTTACCTGTATAAAACTGTGTAATCTAATCCTAGAATAGCCTAAGGTCCAGAAAGAAATTTGTGAGCCTTCTCCTGCTGGATCTGTTCTGTTTACACTTAAGACATAGGTAAAAGTAGTATCATGACTGTGGCAGAGTAAAATTAATTTCCATCAGAACAATCGAAAGGACTTTTACACTTCCTGTGTAATTTTACAGCACACAGTTATTTTGTCTGTAAGGCTGCTCAGAAAAGAGACACTATTTCTTTTCTTCTTATGATGGGAAAAGTTTGCATTTAGCTATCCCTTTATATTCAGGAATAAAGGACTATTTTAGTTGGGTTTGTTTCTTTTATTTGCTCTTATTCGGAAATGGAGGCAGCAGTCAAACGGAGTAGCATTGGAGGCTGTAATTCAGCCTTAACTATAACAGCTGAAGGTTAGAGCCTTTCCACAGCGATGCCTATAATGTGCCTTATTTTTATATTTTTCATTTAATGTCCTTAAGCATATACTGCACATTGATCTTTACTGTATTTAGTCTACTTTACTGTACGTCTTCTTCCTGGACTTCACTCAAAAATACTCTAATTCCCCAACCCCATCCCAGCAGTGCAAACTGCTGGGGAAGAGGGGCTGTGGTCAGTTCATCACACATTGTCTCTGCTGCTCCTTCCTCCTCAGGAGCAGGATTTCTCACACTCTTCCCTTGTTCACCATGAGGTCTCTCCCACAGGGCACAGTCCTCCAGCGTGAGTTCTTCCATGAGCTACAGCTCTTCATGAACTGCCCCAGCCTTGGTCATTCCCACAGGATGCAGTCCTTCAGGAACAGTTGGCTTCAGTGTGGGTTCTCCATGGGGGTCACAAGTCCTGTCAGCAAACCCACTCCAGTGTGGGTTTCTCTCTCCACATGGCCACAGGCACTGCCAGGAGCCTGCTCCAGCACCAGCTTCTCATGGAGTCAAAGTCTTCTTTCAGGCATCCACCTGCTCCATCATGGGGTCCTCCATGGGCTGCAGGTGGATATCTGCTCCACTGTGAACCTCCATGGACTGCAAGGGCACAGCTGTCTCACCAGGGACTGCACCATGGGCTACATGGGAATCTCTGCTCCAGTGCTTGGAGCACCTCCTCCACCTCCTTCTTCACCGGCCTTGGTGCCTGCAGAGTTGTTGCTCTTGCGTATTCTTGTTCCCCTCTCTTTTTTTGCACAGTTTTCCCTCCCTCCTTTTTAAATCTGTTATCACGAGGTACTACCACCATCACTGATGGTCTTGGAGCTGACTGGCATTGGCTCTTGTTGGACACAGGGGAAGCTTCTGTCATCTTCACACAAAAGCCAACCCTGTGGTTCCTCCACTACCAAAACCTTGCCATGCAAACCCAATGCACAGGTACAACAAGAAATGTTTGGAGCAGCAAGCAAAAAGGAAAAGTTACCAGCCACACTGTTTGATTCCAACCAGAAAGGGGACATTTGCCTAAAATGAAATTTTAGCTTGGATCTTTAGCTTGGATTATTGAAGTTACATAAAAGCTTGAGGAATATATTCTCCTATGAAAAGCTGTAATGACTGAGTTATTATTTGTCCTTTTTTCTTGATCTCCTTATTTTCTGTTTGGGTTTGGCTGTGTTTTGTTTTTTTTTGCCTAAAACTGCAATTTATTGAAGTCATAACAACTAGCAGGAGGGCAGAATGAAAAATCAGGTACTGAATATAGTCTGGATTCACCAGCTAACATTTTGCAGAAACCCTCAGCCATGTGAACAAGAACATATTCTGGGGACAGATGGCCAACAGGGAAAGTTGAGTACCACCAAGTACAGGCAGATGTAATGCAACTTCATCCTGTGATTATCTGTCATTCCACCTCTTATGCCAAAAGAATGAGAAAACCAAGAAGGAAGATGAAAGAATAAAGATAATAGATACGAGATACAACATGCTGAACTTGAACCCACTTGAGCATGATTTTTTGTTTCCGTAGAGCAGGATGATGAGTTAGACCCAAGCTCCACTTGATCAACAAGGCTAGCTGGGTTGAATTACCTTTGCGTGTCTGTCATAACCTGGCTGTCTAACAGTAAAATGAAAAGTCTAGCCCAACAAAGTCACAAGAAAAATTTACTTTGAATTATTATAATATATATGTGTGTGTGTGTGTGTGTGTGTGTGTGTGTGTGTGTGTGTGTGTATACTCATTAAAATTAAAATATAAATCACACTTACAAAATTCTTTTGCCTTTACTCTTGATCAGAAAACCTTGCCTACTTACCAGGAAAATCATACGCAACACATACAGAAAAAAAATTTTCCTTTAAATAAGCCCTCTACTAAAACCCCTGACTTTGTTCTTTCAGTTCATTTTCTGTCTCCAGAAAACACTGAAAAGATGTCTAAGCTTCTGCCTTTTCAGCAGGAGTAAAGTGTGGATATAAATAACAGACATTGACTTGGGGAATTATAATAATGAGAGTGACAGTCTTGAAAAAAAAAAAGCAGAATAATTTTGCATAAGAAAACTATTTTTCAACAGGAGATTTAAAATAATGTGGGATCATCCACTGGCATTCCATTGATTGCTTCTAAACTTATTGTGTATTTTTCAAAAGGAAGCAGAGATGCGTAATGAGTCTTTTTTGGTCTCAGCCTCCTGATGGAGATTTCTCTTTAGAAGACTTTTTTTCTTCCATTGACAGCAAACACATAGGTGAGACAATTTTGTATATAATGTAAAATTCCATTTTTCTTTCCTGATACTCACTCCAGATAGCAAGCAATGGGAAAAATATGTGATTTTAAAACAATGTTGGAAGACAAAGGATGGGAAAGAGAAGGAAGAGGCAACAAATGGAGATGTCAGGATGTGTATAATTTTGCCCTGACCTCTATATGCCAATTATGTAGGTAGGCAGGAGACAAGTGGAGAATTCAGGTGAAGTATCTATGGATACACTATGCTGGAAAAAAGGCTCTTCTTCCTGTCTTCTCTGTGACTGTGCTCTATTTCTTAGAAGGCAGCCTGGAAGTTAAGAATGAGGAGATGATTATTCCAGAGTGACTGAAATAAACAGGCAGAGAAAGGTTGCAAACTACTAAAACTGCATGTGCCATTTTCTGAGTGGGCCTGGTTACGGAATATAATTACTTAAAATACTTCCATGTGCAAAATTAGTGATGATTAGGTATTTACACTCTCTCACTGGTTTCTGTTAGGGAAAAATAAAAAAAAATCATATTCTTTGTTAGGAGCTCTCAATAATTACTACATCATATTATGGGGCAGATTTTCAAAGTTGTGCTCAGAAATGTAGCCATGTGATGCCTCTTTAAAGTCAGTAAGAATTGCTTGGTTAAGTCTCAGTGCATTGCTTTGAAAATGCACCCACCTTCTCTTTGGGAGGTGGAAAGAAATTTTTTATCCCTTCTTTGAAAAGTTTTTAGTTCTTTAGCAGAATTTTCCCTTTCTGTTTTGTATTTCACTCTTTATCCCCAAAACCCTGTACTTGTTACAGAACATTTTATATCTTAGCCTATGTTTGCAGTATTTTTTCAAAGAGAGCTGTTACTGAGATTATGGGATTTTTGCACTATTCGGTCATGGCCAAAAAGATTTTTGCCTCTATTTTTTTTTTCTGCTGCTAGCTTAGGGGTATTAGTCATTCTTTACTCCAAGGCAAATGTCTAAATTTATTCCTGAAATGACTATCTGTACTGTTAGAATAATGCTATTCATACATTTGAATTTAATTGAGTTTGAATTGTTAAAGCTGTGTCAGCATTTTCATTACAAAATCACACAATAATTGAGCAGCTACCAAAAGAAATACTCAAGATACCAGTGCATTATAAAGTGTATGATGACATAAAAAAATGTATGAAATTAAAACAATCTGTACCAACGTAAGATTAATGAAAATTTATTCTCTGTTCTACTTTATCTCAAACTCCTCTTGCAGCAAATAAGATGATGTATTTCTCCCAGATTTTCAAACCTATCACATAAATAAATCTTACAATGTTTTTTTAGTGCTTTCCCTGTACATTCAAAATGCACAGAAGTCATTTGCCTGGTTCTAGAGAAGATAATATAAAATCATAATGCCCCAATTATTTCACTGAGAATATTACTAATGAGGATATTTCCATAATATAAGATGCTGCAGAACTGACAAATAACAAGAAATAAGTTAGTTGGGTACTGTATTAAAAAAGTGGAAAAAATACCAAACATTTGCCTGATTTTTTTCAGGCTTCATTTTAAACTTAACATAGGGATATTTTGTCTTGCCATTTTAAGCCTCTAATTACAGTTGCCATCCTTTGGCTTGGCATCTAAATCACAGTCTGATGAGTCTTATTTTTATACAAGGAGACATCATACAAGGAAAGGTCATGCTCTACGTAATTCTGGCTTTGTTTTACTGCTTCAGCCTATCATAATATGAAATTCTATCAAACTCTAAACATATTTTTTTTTAACATATTTAAGAGAATAATTAAGGCCAAATATCATGTTACTTAAATTAAAGAGAGAGAACATGAATCATTCCTTTCACTTCTATATCAGAAATCTAGGGCAATCACGATAAAAGTCACAAAGGCAAAACATGTTGCTCTTTATATGAAGGAAGAAAAACACCACATTTTTCAATGTAAGTTACTTCAAATATTACAAAACATTTGAAAATAATTCCTTGGCTGCTTCTTGCAGCAGTAGAGATTAATGTGCATAGAGTGGGAATCACTTTCTTCTCTGCATATTGAAGAAAAAATATTCTTCACAATCACAGTTTCAAAAGTAACTGAGGCCCTGACTGGAACTGGTTTAATCAAGATGTAGTGGAAACTAGGCATTTTGAAAAGCTATTTTAAAATTTTTCTTTTCTGTTGTTTTTCTATTTTGTAAAGTGTCTTAACTCTCACAACAACTCCATGTAAGAGAAGGACTCGCTGACACCAATAATCTATGTCAAAAACATGTACCCACCTCATTGTGATGCACTCTGGGGAAACAGCAGTGTCCACCAGTCTAAACTGGTGTGCAAGACCACCTTAAACCTTACAGAGACATTAGCTTGGATCCACACTGCTAACCCTTCTTCCTAGCATCTTATAGATATCCACATGCAGAGCAAGTTCCATTTTTAAAGGTATTTAGGCTGCCCAAAGATGTATTTAGTATTGTTGAAGCCTTTCTTAGCAGTGCCATGGAATTAGACACCTAGTGGCCTCTGCAAGTCCATTAAATAATGATTTGCCTTCAGCATTTTTAGTAATTGAAGCCTAAGTGATTTGATGAAGTCGCACTGAGCAAAGTGATTTGGGATGTTTCATGGATGTATGTAGTGACTTTACAATGTCCAAAACATGCCTGAAAGGTAACCAGTTATGACACAGAACCCTGAATCACTGCCCCAAAACCCATGGCAGGAAAGTGATGGACCGTTCATCGTCTCAGTACCAAACTCATTCTCAGTCATCAAGGCATCTTTCCTTATCACAGTCTGAAGTCCTCAGGACTAGTTAAAGTATACTGGCGAGTATGCAAATATGTTGAAAAAAGAGTATATCAACATTTGAAAGGCCCTAGATTTGCTGTAGGTCCCGTATCACCATGTCATTAGCCATTTGATCTCATAAGACCTGGTTTGTCAATTTTTGACTTGGAGAAAATTATTTGTAAGTGTGAAAAGGAATAGCAGACCATATTCCCTATTATGGAAGAAGCAGACTTGCTAGAATAGCTAAATGAATCATGGTACTTTCATGCTCCATTATTTCCACCAGAAGGAAGATATTATTTATTTGCTGAAAGCTTAGTAAGTCCCTCAATTTCTGCTGAAGTTCAGTAAATCCAAGTACTCTTTTGTACAGCAAATTTTAAACTTTGACTGAACTCTAATCTTGTATTAAAGTGAATAAAATTTTAACATCTTCTTGCTACATTATGCATGAAAATGGAGGTGGAAATAACAATAATAAAACAGCAGTGGGTAGCATAGATTTGATTACAGACGTAGTCTGCATCATCTTGCTTGAGTCTAAACTGAATCTTTACCTTGGCATATCAGTGATTAGCATGAACGCCACAAGAGGAGAGAAAAGAGAAAGGGAGGTAAATATGTATGTATGTATATATAAAATCCAGATTGTTCAAATGTAAACTGGTTAGTCTTCAGCTCTTCATTATTCCACTGTAAATTTTTTCCAGTAATCAAAGAGCTGTCAAAACTGTTGTGACAAATATATATCCAAAGTAGGCAATTCAGACCTAGACAGCATAATGCTATATAAAGAATTCAATAAATACATATGAATAATAAATACAGTAATATAAATCCAAACCTACTTTTATGCATTTTCTGAAAAAAAAAGAACACTAGATTTATCACAGCATTTGACAAACTACGAGGTGAAAATGAAGTTTCTGATTTGGCAAGGCACTTAAACATGCATATAAACTCTGCCACGTTCTCAGGTCTGATTAATTTCTAAGTTAAGCACATGTTTAAATGATTGCACTATCAAAAGCAACACTACATTTCCCTTGAAATGTAAATCAAATGTGCCAACTTGCATGGATTTTTAATTAATTTTTTTCAATCATCTTATTATTCTGGCTGAAATAAAACCTGGCAGCTTTAGTTCCTATGGAAATAATAAAAAGAATAAGAGTCCTTCACGCCTGGAAGATACTTGACTTACCTTGAGATAAACTAGCAAGCTTCAGCACAAACAATTCAGACAAGATAGCAGCATAACTCTACAGCTCTGTACAACAGGTGCAGGAGAAAAATTTTTCTAATACTTCAACTCAAAAAAACCCCATGCATATGCAAGAAATCAGTAGAGTTACAGTGGTTTATATCAGCTAAGGATCTTCCTAGTATTGTCTACTGTAAATTTTGACTCAAGTACAAAATTGTATGCAAAGGAATATTTTGCAAGAGCAAAATAATCAGAGAAACTATTAATAGCAGAGGGGCTATTAAAATTGTTCAGCTGCATTGGCGTGCTTTCTAGACAAGACAAACTACACATATAAATCCCTGTTTGAATGAAAAATTTTCAACATATAGAAATGACTACTTTTCTATCTATTGCAAATTGATATAACGGAGATAATATCTGTACTAACTGCACATATAAATGCAGACAATCAAACTCCAGTGCATTTTTATACACAGTATATGGTTGGTACTTAAGGAAAAGAATGTGAAGAACATTCCTCAAACATGCATTTTGAAGGCAGAACTTTTAGGCTATCAATAAGGCAGTCCTAAGTTTAAAATGGTAATTTTATAAATTTTCTCACCTCCTAGCTGAGGACCAGCTAATTAAATAATTTTTTTTGAAGCCTGGTATTTTGGCTTATATGAATTTCAGATTTGCAGATGACAGACATTTGATTTTTTTTTTCTTTCCTGCTCAGAATTCCTCTATAAACCTTTGGAAACATTACATGACTCTCCTATTGCTCTTAGAAACATTTGCATAACTGTTATACATAGCACCTACTTACAGTGCATAATAATAAGTAATTTCTATGTGACAGATTTTCAGGCAGCTTTTCACTTTTACCTATGGCGAGTTCTATCCAGGGACGACATATCCCTTTCCCTTCCTATGGGTTTTCAAGAACCTGTTAATTCTGAGTAAAAACTTATTTCTGGGTTCTTTATGACTATTTCCTGGATGAGATCCCATCACAGGGCATGGTTTTCCCTAAGTCTGTTCTCTCACTAGAAACAGATGAATTGAGCACAGGGTAGAGCTCATTCAGATGTAATATCTACTGTGCAGTTTTTGTGATGGGTCTCTTGCAATCTGCTTAAATATTGCTGAAAGAGCTTCAGATTCGAATATTCCCCTGAGCAAAATTAAAACTCGCACAAGGTATCTGTTGATACCAAAACCTGATTTTTATTAATTGCTAAGAGATGCAAAGAAAAGAAACAAGAAAAGGTTGGAAAAAACTAAGATTACTTTTAGAAGTGAAAAACTACCTTTTACCAAGTTGGTGTAGGGCAGGAGGGAGAGAAGCAGTTTCTGTCTTTTTTTTATTCTGTCTCTGCCACTTTTTGGATGTTATCTCTTTTAGCTGTGGAGAGTCTTAGCTGCTTTAGTTCTCTGGAATCCAGTCAGGATGTGCAGTTTTCATTGCTCACAAGGAGTGTTGCAGGCTCTGCAGAGGCCCGATTTAGCAGCACTTTTTGGCCCTCAACAATATCGTAAGGGTAGAAGGATAAGATATAGCTCACACATGTGGCATGGTGGGTCTCAGTTCTTTGCAGGCTGGCAGAGTTTCAGTCTCTGGTGGCAGGTAAGCAGTAGACAGTGGCGGAGAAAAAACTAGTGAGGAGTTGAGGGGGAGGTAGGGAGAGATTTTAGTTATGATAACCAGTTCTCTCTCTCTTTTCTCACTCCCTGATATTCCAAAGTCTCTTTCTAAGTTTTTATAGTGTTCAGAGGAGGTGGTACACGGTTTCTTGATATATAGCTCACTCAGATGTTTTGAAGAGACACCGATAGCAGGTCTTCTGGCAGGAAACTCCAACAGGAAGCTCTTGTGAGAACTTCTGGCAGAAAGCTGACAGAGAATTTTTTGGTAGGCAGTTTTGACAGGCAGAAACAATGATGAAACATTGTTTATCGCATTTCTATATTATCTGTGTGTCACCGGGGCTTCACTGAGGACCTGAGGCAGTGAAATCATCTGCAGTTATTGAGAAGATATTTAGATAATGTCCTGCTTTTCAGAGCATCCAGAATTTTCTTCCTAGTTATAAAAGGACAACGCCCATGCCCATAACTGTACAAATAGTGAAAGGCACTACTGTTTTATGCAGGCAAGATACTAAGGACTAAAATACAAAAAATTCCACACATTATAATTTTTAGAGACATTGATACAACGTTACAATTTTTAATCTGCACCAAGTGAGATAGTTGTAGAGTCTGGTGCACCCAAAGATCCACAAATAGAGTTGACAACAGATGGAGCAATACCATTTAATTTCCATCATCTGAGGGCAGAGCAAGTGACAATTAAGCAAAACAGGGCTGTGGGTACATACAGATACAGCAAATGGTCATCTCAAGAACCAAAAAAACTCTCAGTAAGTGAAAATAGTATAAAATATTGCAATCTCACTAGCAATTTTCATGCAAATAACAATTTTGTTTTTCTTTTTTTTGGTGACCTCTTGCTTATATCAGATAATTTTAATAGTTTGGAATGTCCAGCAAGATAAGACTTCCCAGGCTGAAAATTATTTATCAGAAAAATATTTATATTGTTGGGATGACAAGATCAAAGATGTCAATATCCTTGCTACATTGTTCATGTCAATTGCCACTAGGGAAAGGGGTGTGAGCTTTAGGTGAAGAAGGCACCATGTAATTTTAAGCAAGACTTCAGATTTCTTTTTCTGTAACCAGGATGAACTTTCTGAAAGCGATGGCACCCTGAGGAAGTTCTTGTCTCTACAGAGGGCCAGACCACTCAGCGGGGAGGAGTTCTTTAGTTTATTTGTGACTTTTCTAGTAAGAAATCGTCAGATTCATACGATGTTAACATTTCATGCATTTGGGAAAAATTTTAGAGAAGACCTGCAATAGTCACAGAAATATATTAATACTTAAGTTGTATAATGAAACCAGCAATTTTCTCATCACTGCATTGAAACTATTAATTTAATCACTGTGATATTTTATCTCTCTATAAATAACAATAAAAACAGATTTTTAAAGTAGATTCATATTTTACATGTTATGAATTTCATTCTCTGGAATGAACTGAACCAACATCAGTTCCTTTTTCATCTAATCTAAATGAGATAAATCTGATTTAATCTGAAATGAATTCGTCAGCATGTGCCCAGTGTTATTTTATAACTGTCAATAAAGAGATGCTATAGCCACTTATTATTTCTGTGGAAAAGCAATACATTATCATATCTTTATAATATAAAATTGTTTTATGATTATTAACCTACTTGTTGAAAAGAAAGTGTCAGACTCTGTGAAATATTACAAGCCATGAGATTTAAATTTAGTCTTGCAAAATGAAGAGACTGTACTGTGTCTTATGCAAGCATTCATCTCTTCATAATTGAGGGTTATGGAAGGAAAAACACAGGGAAGATTTATGGTGATATACTAAGTAATTTTACCTGTCAGGTACTTATCTCAAAGGACACTCTCTCATGAGAAAAATACATTGTGATGAGAACAACATCTTGATCCTACTTGCTTGGTGTCCCTGATCTGACCCAACTAAAACAGCAACAGCAACTGAACAGCTATGCTATACCCCAACTAGGTTTTGGCTGATTTTTTTTTTTTTTTTTTTTTTTTTTTTTTTTTTTTTTTTTTAAAGGGTGTTTTTTTTGTTTTTGAGNTTTTTTTTGCTGCTAAACGGGTCTTTATGGCTTGGTAAGACTGAATTGCTGTCTGGTTTTGAGGGTTGGGGGATACAGTGGTGGTAGGAGGAGTTGTTGTACTTCATATAAACTAGGGTTTTGTTACACCATCTATAGTTCAAGAAGATAATGAGTGTATATTAGATTGCATCTTATATGGGCTTGGGAAAAACATCAGCATGTTCTCACTTGAAATGCTCATACTGCTTACTTGGTTCCTGTCTTATTCCTTCTCTATTTTTTGAAGGTGTGAGAGTATCTAAGATGAGTCCAGAAATATGTGGAATTCTGCACAAGTTTCTTGCCCAACAAATGTGTATACTTCATAGTTAGAAAGCTTTCCTCCTCTGGAAGACAAATACCCTGGACAGTGGGGCCTTGCTTAGATCTGAAGTACTAGATGTTGCCCTTTAATTTGCCTTTGAGCATTTTCTGAGTTCAGATGGTCTCAGCTGTGTCACAAGACTGACTGATTTCTGTCTCTTCACAAGATTATAATCACTGTCATTTACCGAAGGATATAATTTCTCCGTCCTTAAAACCAATGAGGATTTTGGCACATTGTCTATTTCATTCTAGTATCATTTTGATTGCTACGTTCTGAGCCAAGAAAAGGTCTGGAATGCTATTTTAATGACAGGGGCGTACTGATATATTGTGGTATTAACCTTTGACTATAACTATAGAAATACTCATTTTTCTTAAAGCTCTCTCTTACATATTTCTTTTCTACTCACTCTTTCTTAGATAATTTTTTTCTACTCAAACTCCACTAAAAGAATTTTTCCTTTAAATGTGTTTCACAAATCTCATTGTCTAAAAAGAACTATTTTTCTCTTAAATTATTGCTCCTTCTTTCTCTGTCTGGCCAACTTCTCTATAGTTGACAATTGTTTGTCTTCCTGGAACTTTTGGGGCTTTGTTTTACAAGATGATACGATTCTAGTAAAACAAACAAACAAAAAATGTGTTTCTTGACAGACTATTGCTCAACTGGCTCATTTATGTAAAGGAGCAGTTAAGCAATCTTGTACATGGGCAAGCCTCCTTTCAGATGGCCTACCAAGGTTTTATAAATTGCTTGTTTAGGACATCTATTGTTCTTTAGAATAATAAATAAAAAACTTTTTATGTGGGGTTGTATATCAATCATCTGAAAAGCAAGACCTGAATCTAGTTTTGCTCTCTTCTCTATACAACTGTCTCCTGTGTATCTTTCACCAGCTTTCTTTATTTGTAGATGGAACTAATTCTCAGCAGAATTTTATTTAATATAACAATTTAATGGAAATAAAAATGTAATGGAAAAGCTTTCCTAAATATGTAAAACTTTGAAATAATCTAGTTATATTACTAACCACCAACAGGGCTGTTGAAATGTGATAATGAACTTAAAGACACAAAGCCACTTCCATTCTTCAATTCAAAATGTCAAATAATACAACCATCTTCAAAATAGTTCTGGACAGTAGATTTCACAGTTCTGTTACCACAAAACAGCTAAAAGAGGTACAAGTATGAACACCATGGCATGTTGAGGTACAAAACATCTTGTGCTATTCTCCCAGTGCTCTGAGCTTGCTGGAGCTCACAGAATCACAGACTATTCCAAACTGGAAGGGACCCACAAGGATCATAAAGTCCAGCTCCTGGCCCTGCACATGACCATCCCCAAGAGTCACACCATGTGCCTGAGAGTATTATCCAAATGCTTCTTGAACTCTGTCAGGCTTGGTGATGGAAGCAGAAGCCCAGCTGTGATTCCTTAAGGAACATGGCCAAGCAAGAGTATGAAACTATTGCCTGATCTGTCTGACTTTGTATCATATTTAGAGCTTTTAAGAGAGTCACAGGGCCTCACATTCCCCTTTCCCTATCCTGAGACAGGACTCAGCATATGGCATCGTCTCCTCTGTGAAGTTATTTTTGCTACCTTTGTCCTTGCCATTTTCTGACAGTGTGATGGGAATGGAAGTAAAGGCTTTTCCTATTCCTCTTTCATCTTCCTGAAACTTCCTGCTCACCACAATCTCACAGTGGTCCTGTGTGACACCATAGAGCTGAGTCACCACCTCTCTGCTTTCCAACCTGTTTTTATCCACATGCCCTTACATGTGTGCCCTACTTTGTGTAGTAGGTGAAGAAGCCCAGTGAAGGGCTGCCCATCATGCTCCATTTTTGTGTGTACTGTGAGCCTGGGAATCTTGTGGAAAAAGAGACATCTGCAAAAGCCTCTGCAGCAAAATGGAAAAGGACAAGAAAGCCGTGAAATTATAGAGACGTGGGACAGGATGTAGTGTACATCAGAACTAACTCCTGCATTACAGGAGCCAGATGTAGAGGAGGAAGGGAATGGCCCAGGTTAAATGCTTCAATCAGAAGTCCTCTTTCCCAGAGTTCTGACCTATTAAAATGGTGGGGTCATGGAAAAGAAGAATCTTTATTGTCTTTCCACTGATATAACATACATGTGGATTTGGGTGTGAAAAATACAGTGCAGCCAGATAGAACAGGAGTTCCTCAGCATCCTTCCCTGCAGCTGCCCTGACCGTGCTGCTGTATTTCCTTATGAGGGGAAGAGGGGAGTCAGACAGTGATCACTTCTCTGTGGTGACCAGTGACAGAAAGCAGGGGAATGGCCTGAAGTTATGTCAGGGGAAGTTTAGATTGGATAATAGGAAAAACTTCTTCATCCAGAGGGTGGCTGGGCAGTGAAACAGGATCCCCAGAGAAGTGGTGAAGGCACCTGACAGAGTTCAAGAAACATTTGGATGATACTCTCAGGGACATGGTGGTGATTCTTGGGGATGATCCTGTGCAGGGCCAGGAGTTGAACTCAGTGATGCTTCCTTCCAGCTTTAGTTGGGCCCCTTCCAACTTCACATATTCTGTGATTCTGTGATCTTGAGATTCCTTAGCAATGAAAATGCAGTGGTTCCTCTTTGAGGGTTGTCGTTATGACTTGCTTTCTTTTTTTTTTTTTTTTTTTCCTCCAGTTACCTAAGGAACATATTTTTCTTTAAAGAGCTTGTATGAAACTCATTAAAGAGTGTGTTGCATATCTTCTTATTGAGATATCAAGAGTCTTTAGTCATGGCTTTATAGCTTCAAATTTCTCTCCAGAAAAAGCTAAATCACAGCAGTCAAAAACTGCAATAACATCTAATGTTTTGAAAAAGGCTGATACTACAAAGTTCACCTCAAGTAAAAATGGTCTTGGAGCACACCAGTTAATAAAGAAATCTGGATGAATCTTTGCATGTATTTCAAAGAAGTCAGTCTTTCACATTTAATGACATCGAGTAGCAACTGACCCTACCAACTGTCCCATTTAAAAAGTGTCACAGGAAATGAACTACGCTCTGAAACTGTTTGAAAGTTTTTCATTCCAAAAATAGCTATGATGTAGGAAAAGTTCACTTCACTGCAGTGTGCTGATGTGCACAGTGTTATGAGTCCTTCTTTAAGATTACTCCTAGAATTTGTGTGGTGCTAATCTTTTCTTTGTTTTCAGTTGTATAAATGTTGATATGTTTGAGCAAAATTTCACATCATCGTCGCTGAAGTTTGGTGGAATTTTAAAAGAATTGTTTTCTTCCGCTGGCCTTCATTGTCCAGCTGGGCTAATCCTTGCTGTTGTAGAAAAGACAAACTGGTTTAACTTTTCAGTGTTGTACAGCAACATGAGCAGCAGCTCATTTCTTCATGACTTCACTGATGGCAAAGGACAGAGGCAAGGCTGGACAGTACTTAGTCCCCAGAGGTAGCAGCAAGGACCGTAACTGATGTGATGAAACATCTTCCTTGCCCTTAATGGTGGGTTGTCACAACTGGACATTGACATTTACTGCTATGATGAGATGTGATGTTGAAATGAAGAAAAAGAAGCTGCCTGGTTGGTTGCAGAGCAGTCATACCACAAATAAGAGATAATTGCTGGCCAATGTAATAAAATGAAGACATGAACCCAGGAATGGGTAGCGAAGGCTGTAAGAAGAAGGCTGTCAGATGTGCATTTCATAGGATGTCCAACACCTTACAGATCAGGGAACACACAACAGTCTGTGGAATTACACTGGACTCCAATTGCACCTCCACATAGCTAACATCTTTGCAACTTCAAATAGCAGTTGAAAAAAATTGGCTTTGAAACAAAGACTCTTTATGAAATCTGCAATAATATCTGGTCTTACTTAACCCTCCCAAAAAACCCAATTTGGTATCATTAAAAAAAAAAAATATCGAATTATCTCAGATTAAATCCAAATACGCTCTAAAAATCCTCATTTTTTTTCCTAGGAATGTAATTTGTTAACTGATATTGGAATGTATCAGAGCAGATGTATTTAATAAAATTGAAAGTTAGGGGAAAGGTAGATCTGACATTTCCTTTCTCTCTCTCTTTCTGTCTGCCTCATTATCCAAGAACAAGGAGACATTCAACAAAATTGAGGGTGAATTGTTGCAATATGTCTCCATTGGGAGGGTTTCACATTTTCAGTGGCTATTGAGAAAACTTAAATATAATGGATAAAGAAAGAATTTTAGAGTTATTGAAAACAAATTTAAAACATATAGAAGCTAATGTTATCATTTTCTCCTTTGAAGAAGAGGTGTTCAAAGCTGACCTCAGTTTTCTGAATGAATGGTGTTTAGCACTCTCTTACAGTTGTCGGACTTTTACATGTAAGAGTTCTTTTGTGAGTCCTGAGTGTTTCAGCTCCCGCCCACAGCAGTCTCCTGGTTCTGAACAGAACTTCTATAACACAGCCAGGTGCACTTAGGATGTTTTGAACTGCCTTCTCAATGTGCCTTATGAGCTGCCTCAGTGAGAAACATTATGAGTCTGAATTGGTATTTATCTGAGTTCAGATCTACTGCCAGGTGAGTTCATCTTTCTGCTACATAGACTGGAAGATGAGCTGTCTCCAGCAGTCATGTTCAGGTGTGGGCTGAGTTTGGCTTTGTCTAGTCTTTCATCCTTACTCCTAATATGGTCAGCAAATGTCACCCCTTTCATGACATTCAGTGTGCATTAGGATTTTTATGTAGACTACTAAAGCAATTTCAAAAAGCAGAAGATCTCTGTCAAGATCAAACTACATCTGATCTGGACCATCATGAAAGTGAAATGCCCTGAAGCAAAGATCCTGAACCACCCAGTCTGTATGTGTAAGCCCTCTATGCAGCTACCATTTATTCAGTGTCTGGTGTGTCCAGGTTTCTTTTCTCTCAGACGCTGGGGATTATTTTATATTGGTTCTCAATTTATTTTTAGTCTACATCAGTATTTGTACGGCAGTACTTGAACCAGGGCAATGTGCACAGAAGAATGTCTTTAGAGGTTTTGTAATCAAGACCAAAAACAACAGCAGAATACAGGCAAATAATCTGGAAGGAGCATTTACTACCTGTCAGAGCACAGTAGGATTTCTCATATAAAATGATATTTCAGGATACTTATACCTCTTTCAGTGCCAGTTTTCTGAGAAATTGCACTTTCAGAGGATGCTTCTTTTAATCTGTACTGCTACCGCTAATAAAAACTGAATTATGATGAGATCAGTAACCAGTATATATTCCTGTGGTTTAGACAATGTTCTCACCATCAGCAACAGTGCAAAGCTGCATCTAGAATTCCCTATGCCCATGCTGGTTATCAAGCAGATTTCTTAAAAATCATTCTTGAGTTACGTAAATGTAACAGCCAAAGATTAGTAAGAAGATTGTGCAGCTCAAGGTTTAGCAATAAGGAGCTTGTCAGGAGACATATTCATTATGTACAATAGAAAAAAAAAGGCATTTAACTAGATTTTAACAGACTAGACACTGCGTTGAGTTTGGTTTGCTTTTTCCTTTGATTGCCGAGTTCCTCCAAGACCTAATGCAAATATCTGCAGTATCCACAGTTCTTCAGAAATCAGAGACCTGGCCTTGTAGTATTAGATTTCCTTATTTCCCTGGACAACCTTTTACTTCAGATACCCAATATCTGTAGATAACATTACAGATACTTCAAGAAAAATTTTTCTCTGCACAGTGTTAGTACAACGTGGAGATTTTTTATTGCGTTACAAAATAAATCAAGAATAGATTGATTTCTAAAACAGATGTGTGTTAAATAGATACAATTGGGGGTTTTCTCTGCAGAAATTGAAAATGCCTTTTTTTTTTTTAGCTGAGAAAAGATTACTGAATCCAATAACTGTTGTACATTGTACTGTAAACTTACTTAAAACACCTGAATCATAGAAAAAAAGATATCCACCAATTATTTTTTGAATATTTACTGTATTCAAACAGAAATCCTTGAAAATATCAGTTTCCTTCTGCAGAAGGATTCACTGAAAGTTAAATTTAAAATATAAAAGATCACCCTTCTCAAAAAAATCCCTTATTTTTGCTTTAATATTTGATTCAGTAGTCTTTGTATCCCCACATGCTTGTAGCAAGGTAGCAGGACTTTGCTGTACTTCAGGCTAAGTCATAAGGCAGATGTTGAGCTACCTGACCATTGACATTTCTAACCTGATGCAGTACTTTCTGCTATGTTATTGATTGGAAGAAAGATAAAATGAAAAGTCTTGGAAGAATCCTAAGCATTAAGCTGTGATTATGATGAACCTGCCTTGCAGTGACCTCCACATTTTACTATTACACTTATGGTGATATGGTCTGATCATATCTGAGCACATACACCTGATTCATCCTGCGGAGGCTTTCGGTTTTGCTGGACAAGTAAGATTTGTTGCCAGTTCAGTCTGTGAAGGAGCTCAAGCTGTCACAGAGCTGATGGACAACACTAATTCACAGGAGAGTCCTTGTGTATTCTCAAGACTCATATCTCTATAGAATGTATGCAACATTGAAAGCAAACAGCTTGCGCACAGGAAAGCAACCTGTATCTTATAAGTATTCTCATGATTGTAAGACTCCCTAGTTTCTTCCAGTTGCTCCTATCCTTAAGCTGACACACACATCTTCACACTAACTGAGAAGTTTGTTTGCAAGTTTAGTAGTAAAAGGGATTAGGAAAACATGAGGTGAAAAAACAGAAGGATATTTCATGCAAGACGGAAACCTGTACAGAGATAAGCTGTCATAGAAGAGACAATAGCTGGTGTAAGAAGAAATACTAAAGACAATTGACAAGGCAAAGAATGTGACTAAATAGTGCAGTATTCAGTCACTTGGTCATCACTGATGCAGGCATTTCAGAGGGAAATATGAGCATTAGAGAAAAACCTTGTAACAGACAGCTGCTCAAATATTGCAACATCTGTCAGCTTTGATAGCCTAAGACTCTTAAGTTTCAGAACAGACAATTCAACCAATTTTATTTTAAATATTTCCTAACACAAACTTCATTATGCAGTGCCTTCTGATTCAGACATGGAATACATAAGCCCCACTGACGAGTGAGATATGCTTTGTCTTCCAGCCGCATTGAACACATGAGGTTATTTTTGGAAACAAGTACACACATGGACTTTATTCAAGCCATCATACTAAGCACTGTGATGATGATGCCAGGAGGTTATAAACATTAAATTAAAATACATCAATAGCAATCCAGAGTTTTTAAAATCATACATATTGCACCCAACCTCAGGGGACAAGACCATCATGGACTGAAAAACGATGATGACTGGAAGTGGAGTATCAAAAAGAAAAATCATACTCTTCAAAACTTTGACTACTACTTCAATTTTACTAAACTCCATAGAATGTTTCTTTTTCTTTTTTTTTTTTTTTCAGAAGATCTACATAATTAGGAAACTGAAAAGTTGATGCCTTTAATTTCACTGCAGCCTAATAACAAGGGAAGTTGTTAGAAGTGAACACTGTGATGCATCTGAGGATGTGCACAGTTATAGCTGAAAATGTCACAGACAGTGCCTCTGCAGTGGCAGAGCTAACAAGTCCCTCAAGCCATATTTCCTAGGGGTTTCCTGAGAAATCCATACTAGTTGTTCTGACACCAGTACCCTGCATTATTGTAAAAACAGCACTATAACACCACAAAAGTTTCTTCCAGGGAATGAAGGAATTTTTGTCAGAGATCATGGCTTTACTATGTGCTGCTCTCAACAGCAGAGATGCAAGACCAGAAACAAGACAGATGCTAGTATGGCACTGCTACCTTTATGGATTGCAGATGCCCTTACTCACCATCAAGCTGAATGCCAATTTTGTTTTTGTCACAGCTTTAATTTCTATCAAGAATAAGCAGATTTAAATGAGAAAACTAATCCATCAGATCTAAGATACTGACTGTCTGCAGTAAACCTAGAAATATTCCATAGGGAGCATTGACAATGATTCAAAACTTGTTTATCAGATAACTCTATACAATACATTTTCAACATATTCTCCAAAAATTACTTTTGCTTCCTTAGTGTTTCTTCATTCAATCTACATCCTCCCTTGCTGTGTTTATAATCTACTCAGAGTTCATTGCTTCAAGGAACCCAAAATGTCTTGATCACAGGTGGAAAACTATCCCTTGTTGAAATGAGTTCAACAATTTACCCCTCAGTACATTTGCTGTTGCAGAAGGAAAAGGCATTTGACTTTCATTGAAGATATGTCTACCAGATTATTCTACTAACTGCTTTCTAGTGTTTGTGAGTTTTAATTTTTAAAGCATGAACCAGCTATGTTTTCAAAATGAGCAGGGTTTGGGGTTTTTCTTTTCCCTTATTTCAAATCTAAGGTTGTTTTGCTGGGGATTTTTTTTGATAGTACAGGGGAAAGAACGTGCTTGAAATACCTATTGTTATTACTATCTTAGTGTTTATAAAATAAGAGCAGTATGCAGATCTTTTATTTTTAAACTCTAGATGTCACATTACAAGCAAATCAGGATAACAAGTCCTGTTTAATAAGCTGAGGCATAAGAGGTGAGATGATATAACTGAAATCATGGACAAAGTAGTGAAAAATTCAAAACTGCATCCAGCTTTCCAATATTCTAACCATATGCCTAACTCCCCTTTCTCCTAACATTACCCAGCTCAAATATTATGGTTTAAAAATTCATCACCACAACAAAGTTTATTCCAATACAAGCTTTATAACTCCTTGTTGGCTACCAGCTGTAGCAAATACCTCAAGGTCCTCCACAGTAAAATTTTCATTTCTTGGATATAAATGAGCTTGTCTGCACCAGTGCTATTGAAAGTACCTGGGAGACATGTCTGACATGTTGACTTGTCTGACATTTACTTAAAGAGAAATTCAATGAGCAAATGCTTCCTTTTTTTTTTTTTCCCTTTTTTTTTTTTCTCCAGGTTAAACCATTGCAGATGCAAGTGTTTTTTGTGGGTGTTGACAAGATCAAACACTAAAGACTTAGTATAGACTTCTAATGGCTGGCCTCAATAGAATACCCCAGCTGTATGTGAAGAAGAGCTGTGTGTGGTATTCACCAGCTGTTGATATTTTCATCCCTCTCATCCCATTTACAGGAATCCACAAAATCGATGTTCAAGAGCATATTTGCTGCATTAATTACATACAGCTTTGCACTGGGAAACCACTGACTTCACAGCATTTCACAAAGGTTGTTTCATCAATGGGAAACTAAATCACACATTAGAAATTATTTACCCTGGAGAATCTGAAAGATGCAGAATAAGAAAAAATTGAAATCCAGATCTCTCAACTTCCAGGCAAGACCACTAGTCATTAGGCCTACTACAAAACTTGTGAAAATATGAGTTTATTCATGATTAGGTGTTAACACAACTGCAGTTATTTTTGTTAATGCTTTGAAGATTTGAGAGTCTATAACACTATCAATTTTGCTAGCTTCTCTGATGATGGAAAATTCAAATCAAGTTACTTCTTTCTCCAGAACAGAAAATATGCTGCTTTTTTTTTTTT
>VXBX01009031.1:380048-481970 GCA_013400415.1 Scytalopus superciliaris
TTTTTAGATATTAGTCAGTATGCCAACAGTGCATCTCAATACAGATATCAGCAGGTGCAGCAAAGTCAAAAATTGGATACAAGTTTCTCTTAAATTCTCTGTTTGCATAGCTGTGAAAATAACACATGTTTGGAAAGCAGAGACTCCTTTTACACTGGAAGGAAAGTTCGCAAAAGCTGTGTAAATTGACTTCAGAAACCCAGAAGACTGTTTTGTGTTGGCATATGAAGAGAGCAATTCATTACAAGGCTCAGGGTGTTCTTAAGACATGAATCAAGTATACACACGTTCAAAGGAGAAAAGAGAAACAATTGAAAGAGAACACAGCTTCCAAGGCAATACTTCAGTTGGCATTAAAAGAGGGGCCTGTTTTGAGTAGTTTATATACAGCTAAACACTGTGTGTGCAAAATGGTTTGTTAGCTCCATATTTCAGTGCATGCAATTTCTGATTCACTCACAGATGTCATATGACACCTGACATATGTTGCCATATTGACCTAAAACTGTGCATTTAATCACACTTCCAAGAATTAAAAAAATTACTGTCTATTTCAAATTTGTTTCTAAAAGGGATTCCTTTTTTCTATGCATGCCTACTTTCTTCTCTCAGTTCAGAGGAGGATTTTAGCCAGCCAGAGAGGGGCTAGTCACTGGCAGAAGTCGAGCATGGATTTGGATGAACATTTGTTGTGATCTGGCAGGGCAATTCATATAGTCATCAGTTAAAAAGATATTGCAGTGCTGACAGGCATACCTGAATACAAGTAATTTTGATATGTTTTCATTTGTGCTGCTCTATTAGACAGAGTGCACATATTAACATCTGAGTCTGTCCAATGCTTCTTCATTTATACCTCCCACATACTGTTACTGATTAATGAATGGGTTGTTTTTTTCCATGGTTTCTCAAAAGCCATTAGCAGTCTTCTACTTTGTAGCTCTACTCAGTAGGAATACTAACATTTGAATTTATTTCTCTTGCTGTGGGCAACATTCTGTGCATTCAGTGATCAGAAGCTAGCTGGGCAAACATTACTGCCATTTTCCCATTGTGTTTTATTCATACTAAGGCAACCACACACAGTGAGGTCATATTCAATTTTTGCCCTTTTCTTGCAAAATTTGTGAAAAGTTTGAAGTCATTTAAAAAGAATAATATTTCATTAGAGGTATTTATTTCTTCCTAGTTTTTGAATCTCAAAAGATGAGAGAAATTTAAGAGTTGTTTGTAGGAAAAACAGCATGAGTGGTTAGCACCTTGTATTTGCCAGCTTAATAAGGTAAAATAGATGGTGAGTATGAGACAAAGGGATGAAGATCATATTGCTGGCAGCCTAGCAATGTGTCACTAGGAAGGTTAATTAAGGTCAGAACTTATTGTTACTTGCTCCAAGAAAAATTATGCCCTCAATGATGCTGGACAACTGTAGGACATTTAATGCATGCCTAAGGAATTTTTTTCTTTTTCTTTTCTTTTTTCCTTTTCTTTTCTTTGTTTTTTCTTTGCTTGTTTTTGTTTTGTTTTAGGGGTTTTTGTGTTGGTTTGGGTTTGTTTCCATTTTTGTTTCTTTGTTTGTGTTAAAGGTTACTCTCCCATGTCACTGTTTATATTCTTTCTGGCAATTCTGAAATGACATTAAACCCATAATTAAATGCATAAAATCAACAAGGTAGCATAAAGGTGCTTAGAAATGCACTATATTCCAGCCTTGGCTTCTTAAAAACATTCAGCTTCTCAATGGTAAAGGAATTAATTTTGTTTAGTGATTCACCAAATATTTTTCCAAAACAGGATGGAAAAGGGTTACAGACTGTTTTCAGTTTTCACTGCAGTGCCCAGACTCTAACATGGAGAAGATCTAGTGAAGTGAAATTTTGCAAAGACTGCTAACCAGAACATCAGCCTGTATCATCCATTGTCCTGGGATTATTGTTGCATTTCAAGTCTCTTTTGCCTAGTACACATTCTTCCAGGTAAAGTCTCAGTGTAATGTCAGTTTTGTTCATTAAGAAAAGCTTTCTGATAAGTAAGTAATTTGAAGTAGAATACTCAGTAAAAGAAACACTGGTTTAGTCAGTTATACTAATTTTCTTGTAGTTACTTCAGTTGACAGCATTGTTGCCTAAAATTGAGGTAAAAAAACTTTTTGAGACAACATTAAGACAGGTAAAGTAGAGAACCTGTCTTTTATGAATATTTTCTGGTGCATGGTGTACGTAGATGCAGAGAGTATATAGACATACAGGCACACCAGCTGTCACCTTTACTGAAAGCTTTTGTATGAATGGAGTACACAGACATGCGCGCTGCACAGGGGTGCTTACTAATTGTATAAGACTACTTAATTACCATAACTAAAGGTTATATTCAACCCAAGAACTGGCCACTCTGATGCCACCCTCGTGCCACCCTCAGAACCTCCCTCAGGTCTGCCCCTTGGCACACCTCCCTAGAACTGAGTCAGGGGTCTCAAGACCCCTTTCTTCACCATCATCATCTTCTTGTCATGTTCCTTCCTTGGACTTTCTTCAAGGTCCCTGGGACTTCTGTCTTGTTTTGACTACAGTATGTGTTGTTATTCTAGTCCTGGTACATGCATCCCAAGCAAGATGTTCTAGTGGCTATCTTACCCTTAACACAGAAATTCAGGAATGTAGCACAGGGGGAGAAACTGCTAGTTGCTACATCAAATATGAGAAGCTATACAGCTTTATAAAAATTTACAAATATACAAATATTTAAAAATATGTACATACACACACAAATATATAAAGTCCTAAGGCATCAACCCCACCTATGTGCAACAGTAAATGTTCTTTGCTGCTCATCTGAGGCTCTTCCAGCTTATCTATTTCTTGTGAGAGACATGTTTGAAGCAGACCATATACTTAATATGTAAGAGTAGTACAGCAAACACACCAAGTTCCTTTGAATATCCCCCTTTGGACCTGCTTCTGTATCCTGGCAAACCAGTAATACATGGGGGTAGGGGAAATTATATGGAAGTTAGTGAAGTAACACTGGCATCAATTCAGCGTAACCGCGAGAAGAATTAGGGTGCTTATCTCTGGCAAAGACTGCAGCATTATGCAGTTCCTTTTTCAGTCACTTTGCTGCTTCTGTGTGTGTGAGATTAGACAGGGGATTAACTGAGCTTCTGAAAAAAATAAAGGAACACATATGCAGCTCTCACTGAGCACAATAATACTGGAAAATGCTGAAAACAAGCACTTTATTAGTTATATTGCCAAGATTAGCACTGTAACATGCCATCTCTATAAGTTATGCAGTCCTTTGTCACTACAAAAGTTGCCGAGGTCTGTCCTCACATGTGCGTGGTGTCTTTTGATACTGAAAAGAACTGGTCCCTCTAGGGAAAGGATTGTTATTCTGCATAAAAGCATTCTGCTATAGGAGATAAGATATATCATGAAGGATTAATCTAATTTACCACATTTCAACACAGCTAATTTAGAGAAATATAATTTAGAAACTTGTATTATGTTGCTGTACTATACCTTTTAGGAGTACAATACATGTGAGATAATTTCTTTCTGACTTCACGCTGCATCTTGCTATGGTAAGACTGATTTGTCTCATATACCATAGAGTGCTGTAGTTCTGGATATTTTTGGTTTTGCTGCTTTCAGCCTAGTATTCCTTTCTAAATTATACAAAATAGAAAACACTCAGGTGAGCTCATTACAGGTACCCATTGTCCTAGATAGGCAAAAATACTTTACAGCCCATCTGCCAACACTTTTAAAAAAATAAGTGCTACTGTCTTTTGGGTTTAAGTGAACTCAGTTTTCTTGCCTTCATTTTTTCCAGTATTTTGATTGATTTAAACAACTAGGAACTGCTACAAGAAAAATAGAGGTTGGAAAATATGGAGACCATCCTGACATAGACATCCCCGGGAGTGAAAAGTCTGTATTTATATGCCTACACAATGTCATTCTCAAGCTGTTTAGCGATAGTTGAGATTCTGGGCCAGCCACTTCTGTAATAATTTTTTTCACTCTTTCTATTGTTGTAAGTGAAAAAAATGGCAGTCTTCCAGTGACCAAATTAAGAACAACTCTACTGCATTTTGTCCAAAGCTATTCATTCATACAAGGGGTATTATAAAATGTTCTAATTAAGTGCAAGGCAGCATATTATATATCGTCCTTCTACTTTCAGAGGAGGGCTCACCATACAATTATTAACAAACTAAAATAAAATATTTTAAAAGCTTTTGCAGTCAAATCCATTTGTGGCTGCACTTTTATGAATAGTTCTTTGTATTCTTTAGTACTGCATGATGAAATTCAACCTTTCTATTTTTATTCCTGACAAGACAAGAGGCATATGGTGTCAGCAGAAAAAGATGATAAGCCATGTTACCTTCAATGTATCGTGGCTCCCAGAAATGCAAGACCCTTCCTGTGCAAGGTCAGAGACCGACACCATAATGTCTCAGCAGACAGGGAATTTAGCATTTCCTCAGTGTCACAGGGATTTTCCTTTACTTTATCAGGAAGAATGGATACACTTATTTTATCTGGTATGTCTAGCAATTGCTCCACTTTGCCAGCACAGAGGACTGACCTTTGTTTCAGCTTCAGGTGATGTTCCTGATAGAAACATGAGTTCAAGCAAGAGAACTGATTGACGCCAGCAGCATTAGCAGGTGCCATCCGGAGCAGCTAGAGACAAGGTTTGGAGCTCTAGCTATTGATAAATGGGATCTCCTTTTGATATTTAACAGTTTTGTTCTTTTCAGGGCTGATATTTGTGATCAGCAAATATCAGGAACTTGTAGGTTTCTGTTATGGTTTCTCCTTATTCCCTAAAACACAGGCAGGACCTGTTCTTAGTACACACTATTATCTTCGTGAGTATCAGAGGATATCAGACATGTGCTCTAGCAGTGAAGTCCCCTGACCTCAGCTGTTTTCAAAATGGTCAAAGAGGCAGGAAGTCACTGGGAAAAGAAAATTTGGACCCTCACAAAACTTAAGTGATATTTTTCTGGTCTACCCATAATAATAACCCAGTTAAAGTGGAATCTGTCTCGTTAATATGAAAACTACATTTATAAAAGTTTTAGGCCTGCCTTCACTAGGAGCAATAAAGGCTTCATGACTGCAGGAATCCAGTGATCTGCATGCTAGGAGACATTTTTTGCAATAAATTATGACAAAGAGTTCCTATGTTTGTATTATATCTGTCTTTCATCATGGAAATATTTTGGTTTTGAAAGGACTGTACCTCGATACATCTGACAAAGTCAGTCCATAAATCTGTACAATATAAAGGCACTTATTTATTATCTAGTTTGGACTATTAGTCATCTGTCTTCACTGCTTTTCCTTTCAAATAAAAATGCTCTGAACAGTCACAGAAATGGTTAATTACCATTTGACTATAGATATGATCTGTAGTCAGAGACTACAGCACTGAGACTGCATCCTTCATGAACACATAATACACATTATATTTGACTGTACTGTACCTGCAAACTTCTTCATAAAAGCATTTACCTGAGGCTTTCAAGGTAGTTTCATCTGAATCAATCACCCAATACCCTGCTAATTGCACTGTGTGGGGAGATGATATATTTACATAATAAAAAGGTCAATATTGTACAAATCAGTATTAAGGGTACATTTTTATTGCATGTAAGTGAAGTATAAAACTGTATGAACCCAGGATGTTTTTGCCTTTTCACCTTCATATGCACAGGCTTGAGACATCTATGTGGAGAGACCATGCAATATTTTTAAGATGTCAGCTGATTGGCAAGCATGTTCATAACATAAACCCTTCTGATTACTAATAGGAACAAAAAAAGTGGAGTGACTTATTTAAAATATGGGTCATATTCATCATCTAAAATATGTAATTAATTCAAGGATGTGTGACATTTGCATAATAGCTGCCTTTTTTAGCTGTCTGTTTTCAGACCTAGTTAACAGTATACAAGCCCTCATAATGGGCTTTGAATTACATTACCAGTTTATGTAGTTTAATGTATGCAATAATGCAACTAGAATACAGACTGATAAAAATATTTATGAATTTGCATTCAAGTGCGATTATCCCAAAATATTAAGGACTAACTCCTCTACAAGTGTAAATTGGCACAGATCCCTGAACGTAATGTGATTTTCCTCTGCTAATTAAAGTATAAATGCAGCCATGTTGTTTCTGACAGTTGACGTTATAAAATCTGCAAATCTGATGTGCCTTCAATATATTTCTTTTAGCATATTGTGGTATGATCAATCAGCTGTGGCAAAAGACTCAAAGGTTGTCATTCAAAATGAAATCCAGACCGTTACTGCTACTTTCATAAAAATTATTCAGTCTCTTTTGTACCCTCTATCCTGCAGCTTCTGTATGTGTCACATCTCATAAAACATATGGACTTCACTTAAAACTGTTTAAGAGGTAATTGCTGAGTTTTTGCTATTTTATCTCTGGTTTTCTTCCCTGGTTTTTACATGGTCTCTCTCTCCCCTAACAATTCTTTCTACTCTCATGAAATCCAATGCAATTGCTTCTTATTGCATCAAGTGTTTTGCTTGTTTCTATGATAATTTTCTTTATTTAAAAATTCTCTTTCTTCAGAGATTATAATATTTGTCTGTTAATTTCAAGCAGAGCTCTATATAGCACACTAGTAATCTTTTGTAATTTTGGAGAGAATACCAAATAGCTAGCAATCTTTTGCTGAGAAACACCACATGGCAAGGCTTGGAAAGGGTTGGACATTTCCAGGAAGAGGACATGAAATACCCTCTCCACCCATCTGCCTCCCTGCCAACCCCGCCAGAGCCCCACTCTTCCTCACACCTCCCATTCACCTTCAAATAATCTGGTAAAACACTCCTGTGTTTGTCTAGGACTCAGTCAAGGGAAGTAGATGTGTTATTGTTTACCTTCAGTAGTAGCAGGGGGGAAAACCACAAAAATAAACCATAAAATGAACAACCAAATTATATTAGGCAAGTCAGCATTTCCTGAG
Source organism: Scytalopus superciliaris (assembly GCA_013400415.1). Classification (NCBI taxonomy): domain Eukaryota; kingdom Metazoa; phylum Chordata; class Aves; order Passeriformes; family Rhinocryptidae; genus Scytalopus; species Scytalopus superciliaris. The sequence continues at coordinate 387,067 of VXBX01009031.1, forward strand.
GCTACACAATATACACCACAAAACCACTTTTTTGTTATAATTTTTTTTTTATTACAATTCTGTTTCCTTGATAGGATTTTTGTTTTGTTGAAAAAAAATCACTGCCTGTGCCACCTCTCTGTGGAATGGTTATCAACATGTTAATAGTAATCACACAGACATCAGCCCTTCCTGCTACTTAGGTAATACCAATATCTCCAAGACTTAATCTGAAGGAAGAGGGCAGGAGCATTTCGGATGAGCCAGAAAAGACTGCCACTATGTAATTTATTGACACATTTCCCTTTCTCACACTGTTTCCAACTTCCTGTCACTTTAGTAACATCCTAATCAGATCTGTTTGCAGAATCGGGTGAATTCAAGGACAGGCTAAAGACCACAGCACCTTGTTTCATCAAATGAAATGATTAAATATCCCTGTTAAAGATTGCAATGGTCCACAGCTGATGCTTTATGAAAGCATGGAACCCATCATCACCAAAGACATGACCCTGTATTGTGCCTCCTCCACTCACACCAGTGGACACATTCAGGTCTCAATCACTCAGCTCCTCAGGTGTCAGGAGAAAAGCCCAACACTGTAGAAAACATTTTTTAATGTTATCTTTGTTCATTTTAATTCTATTCTCACCTCTTTTTCCCAGGAAGGACAACTGTATGCAATAACTCACACAGAGATACTGGTCTTGAGGGGTTTTGTTTGCAGAATAAGTAGTTGTTCAGTTTTACCGTATAGTCTTTATAAAAGTAATGTATCCAGAGCCTATAATATGCTCTGGATTTTTTCATTGTAATCCATTACAAGTCACTGGGGTAATTTGAGTTGGATTTTTTTTGCTTGCATCATCGTTTGTCTGCATTTTTCATTCAAATAATGTACACTGTGCAAAGAAAGGTCAAGGTCCAAAGCTAGCTAGAGAACTTTTTCCACTACACCTGATTTTCACCTCTTTGCACATGCAGTCCTCTGAATCTTACATGCCCAAGGAATGATACAGGTTCAAATGGTTCTCTGGGTATCAACTGATCCACACAGTGCTCAAACCTCAGCTAATTTAGATGACTCAGAGACTTGTTCATTACAGCCAAGAGTATCTCAAAAAAATATAGATCTGGGAAGGAGTCTCTAGGAAATCTGGTACAATGTCTGGACCAATGGCATAGTGAAAACAATTACCCTAATACCTAAAGAGGACTTCTCCTGTCGTGTCTTCATCCTTTTACTGTGCACCTCTAAGTAGATAAATTCTCTGGGACACATATATAAATATGCATTCTACTTACACAACAGGTGTTTTTCATTTTCACATGCAATTAAAATGGTTTAAACTAAATTAATTATGTGGTCTTCCATTTGAAGTCCTCCTTTTCTTTACATTCACAATGATGATTCAGAATGGACTTCTTTAAAAGTTTCAGTGTTCTGAGATCTTCAAATATTTTCAGTGCTATGCTTGTTCCAAAGCTCACTGAAGTAATTAAACCTGTACTTTCTTCACAGTTCCTCCTAGTAAGTAGTGGGGGTTTTATGACATTACTGACTCAAATACTTCCCTATAAGGAAATTTTGAAGAACTACTTTGAGAAAGTTATTTAATTTACATCATCTTCTTTTATCATACTTGGAGATACTATGATTTTTAATGTCATCCGTGGCTTTAATACACTTGTATTTACACTACAGCAGATACTTAATGAGATGAAAGCAGAAGTTCAATAAAATGTAAATTTTTGAACAATATTTTCTAAACAAATGAGGTATAACAGTGTAAATTTCACATTTTCCAAGAAAGGACAGCAATACATGCTCATATTTATAGTAACTGGTGCTGAAATGGTAGTGGGTAAGTTGCAGAGATGTGCACTGACACAATGGCCTCACAGATTGAACACTAGGCTGGGCTTCACAAGCCCGGCTTGGCTCAGGTGGTTCCTGTGTGAAGAGCTGGCCATCTTTGACTGGGTTTTGCACCATGGAGGATGAAAAAGGCAGAAGTGCTGAAACACATGAGTACCCTCAAGTAATGTGGGAGACATGAATGGAGACCCTCTGCATGGGAAGGGCTGGGGACCACACCTCCTTCAGTGAATGCTCTCAGTGCCTGGCTACAATGCAAAAGGTGTGTGCAAAATATGACAGTCCCAACACACTGCCAGCCCTGCCTGTCCCTGCCCACCCCTCCCTGAGTTCCCCCCACCCTGCCCATAGCCCAGGACCACATTTCACTCCTCCAGGGCTGTGAGCAGGGCCTGTCTCCATGACTAGCCATGGGCCCCACCAAAATGAGTCTGCCTGAGGGTCTATGTCCTGACTCAATCTCAGCCCATCCCTGTATCCAGGGAGGTGACTGCAACCTGGGACTGGGGCTGTCCTGATGTCTCAGAGATGCCCTGATCCTGGCTTTAGTTGTGGGACAGGCAGTGGCTGCCAGGTCCTGTCCTGACAGACCATGGTGGCTGGACACATACATTTAAAAAGAAAGGAGTTATCCAAAAACACCTGATACTGAAACAGAGGGCTAATACCTGAATCCAAGCCTCTCAAAGGCACCAAAACCATGAGGGTAAAGCCTCTCAAAGCAGATTCCTAGCCACAAGAACTTGGCTTGGTTTGGTGCCTGTTGTAGATCCCAATTTTCAGTACAGGAGGGGACAATGAGTGGTGCTGTGAAATCTTCTCCTGGAACTGGGCACTTACTTCTAGGTTGTGCAACACCAGAAGTCATAGTGTCTTAAGACCTTTGTTTTTGTTTCTGGTCTGTACTTCAATACTAAAGCTGTCTTTTGATCTTTTTCTTACTGACAAGTTACTTTGCAAGGGAAATTTAGGCAGTCCAGAGAGGTCTACTTTATTCTTTTTACTCATTTCAAGAAAGATCAAAATTAAATGAGTAGGAGGCACTGCCAAATGAGGGAAATGAATTTCATCACCCTTAAGCTATTTAATGCTACCATCCTTCTTTACATCAGGATCCTCTGGGCTTTGCAGGAAGCCAACAGTTTTTAACTGCAAAGTTAGTAATTGTTAGTAAGAGACGTAAGAACCCCCTTCCACCTGAGAGAGAAAGTGATGGTGAAGCAGAGAGGCCTGGAGGCAAAGGAAGCAGACGGGTTAGGAAAGGCTGTCGTCTGTATGCTTCTTCCTTCAGGAAATGATTTAACAGACTGCTGCTATATACACAAAAGGAAATATCACCACACAATTTAAGGGCCATTCAGTGAGATCTGCCAGAAGGAGAGAATTTATAGGGTATAAAGTAAAGGAATATTCACAGGCCCTTATGTCCCTCTGCCTGTAACATAAACTCCACAGCAGGATTTCAGGTTGATGTTGTTACTCAGACATAAAAGCATTTTAATCTTATTTTATGTTGTTTCAGTGCCAATATAGATCTACACTCTGTAATTGTATTGCAATATAGCAAGCAATATGTTCCAATGTGGCTTTAGCAAAGGAGAATGGGCATACCCAAAAAGATATACCTGTACTGCAGTTACTTGAAATTGTGCAGACATAACCAAGTTGCCTTAAAAGTAGCTCATTTCAGTAGTCAGCTCACCTTAAAACTTAAAAGCATTAGCAGCATTGATTTTGTCATCCCAAGAAGAGCCCTTTGTACAGGGTTCTTCAGATATAATAAGGAAAGAAAAGTAAAGGGGAAGTGTTCTGTGCTCAGCAGTAAGAATGCCTCTCCTGCTGCTGACAAGAGGGTGAAAAATTGGGTACTCTGATGTTTCTGGAATAACCACAAAACCTTGAATAACAGCCACACCATGCCTGACACACACACATTTCTCTTGGCATGTACGAGCAGTTCAGAAGTTGCAGGTCTGCTTCAGAAGGCTGCCTCAGGTTTCTAAGGCATGGTAAAAGGGCTGTGGCCCTCTCTGGACTGTACTACAGTGCTGTAGCAGCCACTCATGGAGAGCACAGTGCAGATTTTTGGCTGAGTTCTGTAGTGACTGTGCCAGTGTGAGTGAACCTTAGGAAGTACCAGGTGCACCCAGTGGGGCTGAAAGCTTGAGAGCCAAAGAGATCACTAACACTGCATGTACTCCAGCAGCTAAAATAAAGCGTCAGTGCTTTAGTCTCTGACTAAACTTCTTCTCACTAAATGCCTATTATACACATCTCTCTCCCTCTATACCAGGAACCTGGAGGAGTCTGTGCAAGCTGGTTAAAACTGCAAGGGATATTCTCAGATGCCAAAATAGAACACAGCCTGCCAGAATTCTTCCTGGCAATTGGCTGGAAACGTCCTAAGGGGAATTCAGCACAGTGTCCCCATTGTAGTCAGTATGGAGTGTCTGTGCATTCTAGCTTAGAGCTTTTGCATGCTATGGCTCCTGCCTTTTTTAATTCCCCACCTCTGCCACTCTGCTAAATGTTTAGGTTTTCAGTCACCTCCCCATAACACTGCTGTGAACTCTAGTGACCATAAATCACAGCAGACTTCAAATTTCTAACATCAGTTACAAGTACAGCTAATCGGAGCCCAGCGAGGGCTGCCTAACCTCATGGACACTCCCACTATTAGTTTTACCAGGGATCATGGGAATTTCAAATGACTCACTTTCACTGCTCTGACGGTCTTGGTGCCTGAATGTTACTAGGCCAGTGCCATGTATTCCAATATTATCAGTTCATAGAAGAGTCTGCACCTGCATGAACACTTCGTGCCTAAAAATGTGCCACAGACTTTTAGATAGGGAAAATCATCACACTCTGAGAACTGGGAAAAAGGAGGCTGAACTGTTTTCCTGCTTTCCTTGAACTTCTCCCTCTTGACCCTTCCATACTGAGCACTTTCCTTCTCTATCACCATTAGGATCAAGCACCATAAACCACAAAATCTAACTTTCATAAATTATTCTTGAATTCTTCATCTGTTCTGTCAAGAATCAATGAAATCATTTGCTGATATCTTGTCCCTAGTGGCAAAGGCATATTGTGAACTCAGCCTTTACCATGCAATATGCAACATGATGCACATATTAAACTTATTTTCTGTAAATCCATGTGCAGAAGGTACAGTTGAAATGATGTAAATATCACCGCTGTTCCCAACGCAACTCATGAGCATTCATGAACCTTGTGAATGAACAGTAGGCTTAAGCATTTGGAATAAATCTGGTTGAAGTGTGATTCTCTATAAAAGCAAATTGGGAGAAGAAATACAAAACACATGAAACCATGTCAGTGAGCAAAGCAAGTGCCAATTTAGGCCTGAGCATGCAATCTCATCAGTATTTATGTAAGTATGAAAAAGGGCATTTAGCAACGTCCTTTAGCAAGAAACTCATCAAGGAATTATATGGTAATAATTAAAATCTATGGCTGATCCAACTCAGAGATTTGCATTGTCACAGGAACTAGGATATTTAGCATAAAAGGTGGTGACTCAAGGAAATCCATTGTGAATCACTGCCATATTCAGAAGACAGGTTCAGTGATGGATGACATACAGCAAGGTTTCTCTTTAATGCATATAGATCTTTGCAATGACAAGTATTTGATCATTTGAGCATTACAGCTTGTCAAGGCTTAGGCCAAGGTTGGGATGTTATGCAGGACAGCACAAACTCTGCCATTACCTTCAGCCAGTGAGGTGATATCCAGGAGTCTGTCTTGCAGTGAGCCTCGAGGGCACTTACACTGACACTTGTTCAGACTTCTGGGACCTGCCAGAGGTAAGTCAGGTCTACTGATACCCTGAGGTGCAGAGGCACCAAGGAACACAGCACACATTCAGTAGATGCAGGACTGGCATATGAACAGTTTCTCATTAGTACCTTCTCCCAGCACCAGGAACAGCATTCTGTACTTCTCCTAGTCCTGTCTTGAGATCTTTCCACACAAGTTGCTTTCCCATGTTTGATTCCTCTCACAACTATGAGTGATTCATCCTATCTCTGCTAAAATGCTTTAACAGCTTTATCATGAACCAGGCATTTCTAGACATTAAATATTAAACCAGAACTTGGCCCTAAACAAATCAACTTAAAATGTTCTAATTTAATCCAACTAAGAGTTTCAATGACTGATTTCCTCCCAAACTTCTGTCCCATATCACTTACCTTTAGGAATATACATTTTACTCTGATTAGACCTTCCCCCTCCTAAGTAAGTTTTCTATAGGTACCAGTCTAGGTCACCCAGGTATGACAAATGTGGCAAGTTAGAGAGAGCTGAAGGTTGTCACTTGACCGACAGTGATTAGAATGAAAATTAGGTGTCCAGAATTGTATTTGTATTCATGAATGAACTACACACATGCCTGTAACAGTTTGGTCAGCCAGGCAATTTTCCCTGGACAAGGTTTAGATCCAGTGACTGTAATAGCCAAGGCAAAACACAGTTATTTTTAATGACAAATTGCCTGACCAAGTCTCTGCTTTAGCCATCTGTGCATATTTCACTTAATCCTGCTTCCAGAATTAAACTATTTAGAGACCCTAGAAGCTATGAGAGAGTGCATCAAAAAGCTGTAGAGCTCAGAACACATAGAAACAGAGAAAACAGACATCTTCAGCAATTTGGCAAATGTTTAAAGAGCTTGAAAAACACTAAAGCCAAAGCTTACAGCAGAGAAAGTTCTTCATTCTTCTTGGGCTCCAGGCCAAAAAAATCACGTGTATTTAGTGTGAAAGTAATACATTTACCATTTTAAGTTCTATTCCCATCTTAATTCAAAACCACTTATGAGAAAATAAATTTTATCAGTGAGGGTGTAAAATCCATAATAGCCCACTTAGAAAATACAACAGTTTCTAGAAGAAACATTCACTATATACTTTGATGGATTAGTCCAATTGGTTCCACTCAGCTTTTCCAATTACAAAGATGTTACAGTGAAATTTACTCTAAGACTCTTGAGGACCTACACAAGAGAGTTGTGTGAGTTGAAATGGTGAGGACAACACTAATGCACAGAAAGCTAGTATATAATAGTTCATTCAGTGGTGAAGTAAGGTGAGCTGAAGTGAACTGTTTGAAAAGTCCTACTAGTCATACAACTATACCAACAAGTAATACCATCATTTTTTGAGGAATTAAAAAAATTCTTACAAGATCAGTCCTACTAGCCAAGCCTATAGAGGTTTTTTTATTTCCAGCTTTCACCAAAACATACCTATATACCTGAATGCATATGGCTCACTTGCCTGAAGCTTGGCTAACTTTTCCAGGTACAACAGGTGGCCTTGTCTCTCTCTCTTTTCCAGAAGTCAATGTGGAATATCATCCGGTTATTGCAGCTACAGCTCGTCTCGTTTTTAGCCAACTAAACAGTGCCCAAATACTCTAAAAAAATGGCTCTGTAGAGAGTGGCAAGGTCCCTGAGGGCTTTTGCCTGCACTCACCCTTGCTCTGGGAGGTCCCAGGAGCACTGCGAAGAAACCTCTGCTTCCCCTGGGTCTCAACAGCATAGAGATGGGACTGTATGGCAGCACACACAAGCCACTACACTCTGCACAACCCCAACTCATTTAGTCTTTTCACCCCCTCAGGAAACACCGCACATGTCTGACAGCATGCACTACTGGTGTGGCATCTCAGCAGGACTCCACTGAGCAGGATTGCCATTACTCTCAGCAAGGTAATGTGTCATCAACATACGGAATCCACTTGTAGCTATATCCTAAAACATGCTATCATTCTATTACAAGTCAGAGTATGCATTCATGAAAGGGTAAGAACAGACAACCCTATAAACGTAAGTGAGTTTTACTCTGCTTAAATCTGCTCTTCAAGCCTTCAATCTATACCCATTCAGAAATTTTACTTACAACCCAGTACATTGGATTTTTGGGGTGATTTTCTTTGGCACAGCTGAAGAAACACTCACAGACCATTTTCCATGCCTGAAAAGAACACAGGTACAGTTTTTCCACTGTTAATATAAACACTATCCTCCTGTGAATTCAGCCTTAGAGTATTTTGATAGGCAGATAAATAAAGACTTTTACTACAGTCTTTTATTCTCAGGTGGGTAGTATTTTCTGTAGTGCTATTACCACCTGTATAAATAGCAGCACTACTGCTGGAGTAATTTTCTCTGCTGTGGAGGTATACACTCAAAGCACACTTAGATAGTTTTAGTTGTTCACCTATAAAGTGATAACTGCAGTCACTGGCATTTGGTAAATAGATTCAGCAAACCTCAGTGCTTCAGAACATCTCCCTAATTTGCCACAAATAAAGAGCACTGCATAAAATCTGGCACCCCTTGTGAAGCGTCCTGTAATTGCTAGCAGAAGGGGGAATACAGCACATTCAGATGCCAGGGTACTTTGTCTGCAGATATCCACTAACAATTTGTATTACGTAAGCTTTTAGGCTTGAATAAGAGCACTCCTACAGTACTGTGTTTCTCTGATGAAATTAGGGAGGAATGTACCCTGGCAAACATACCAATCCAGGATAAAAATATATTTACAGTGCTTCAGTCTTTAGATTTAATATCCACAAGGAAAGTAAAAATTAGGTTTGGCTTGGTTTCATTGGTGTCCTTTGTTACATAATTAATGGTCTATACTCTCACGTCAATATTTGTAAGGAAAATCACTGCAGAATAACTAATAATGTAGTTCATAGACATGAGCACTGAAGACTATAATGGGAAATGTATTCCTACGTAGAGGTATATTCTTAAAAGACTTGTGTGATGTTTCGCAAAGGTCAACATAAGCAAAGATGTACATCTTAAGACGCCTAAAAATAACACTACATTCCCAATAAACTGTGCAGTAGCATCATAGTAGTCTTTAGCTATATAATGTCATTAAGGGATGGAGTTGTTGATTTTTTATTTTCCCTTCGCATCCCTTTAAGGGTGGCAAAATCTTTCAGACATAAAAGCATTAGGAGCAGCTAAGAGCAACTAACTCATTAAAAGCAGCTAATTTTTAGTCCTGCCTTTAGAGTATCCAATGTTACAATGTTATGGGACATAATCACTTTATATGCCAAGTCTCAACTTCTATTTTTCCCTTCTCTTTCAAGATTATTGACTTAGCACTGCAGAATATAACTTCTTATTGGGAACTGCCTTCCCTCATGGTTCTTTTCTTCACCTACTAAAGCTGAACATTTGGGATGCAATTTGAGTGTGTTGTTGAAAAGGGCAATTTGCTTTTGAGGTTCAAATAGTATTTTCTCCTTTGATTGGCCAAATTTGTCAATTTTTCAGTTTTATAACCAGTTAATAAATTCCCCCAAAAGTGACATTTTAACTGATTACAATCCTATAGTCTCCATTTTACTGTGATTATTAACACTTAGAATTAAGAAGCTTGATTGCCATCTCTTCATCATACTTAGAAGTTTACTGAACTAATTAAAAATATATTAACATTAATGTAATTTTAAAAGTGATTAAAGTAGTTTCACACAAGGAGAAAGACACTTGAAACATCAATTCTGCCTGTGTGTTTACAACTACCATGATTGAGAGTATTTATAATTCAGGATTTTCATTAAGTAACAACAATTCATTTTCTCCTTTTTAGAAATGCAAGTCTTAAATTTATAGTATTTTCTTTTCAGTTCTAATTGCAAAGATAAATTTGGTGTAGATTTAGCAAAATACAATTTATCAATGAGCAGGTGTACAAACAGGATCTTTTCCATTACTTTTAGTGGATTGAATTGTACCTTGTGACTCAGCAGGTAAGAGTAAATAAATAAAAGACAAAATCTAGGTATTTTTCTTTTATCTAACCCTTGAAAAGTAACATAGCAATATATTGCTGTATTCTATGTACCTACTGTGACTCCTATTTTTACACTGTTTACAAATATTTTACTTGGAAGAGAAAATATTTCATGCATGTAACAAATTTAATTTAATGCTGTCCTTAAGGAAACTGGAAATAGAAATCAATAAACAGATAATTTAAGTCAGGGACTTCCTTCTTGCCCCCACTGTCTAGTTACTCTAGTCATTATCTCACACTGTTATTTTCCAATGGAACTGATTTCTAAAGCAGTTATTTGTAGAAATATTTGCAATATTGCCAAGGAAACAAGTTTACATGAATTACACGTTCTATTTGTCCTGCTCTGGTTTAAATATCTGTTTTTTTCATAGGTAGCAAATCCTCTCCTTCCATGAGAAACAACACATTTCTGTACCAGTATGAAAATTCTTCAAAGGAAATTATAAATGCATTATTGTACTGCCTGTGTTTCTATGTATATACTTTTTAAAAGATTCAGTCCTAGACATTTTCCTCTTCTGCATCTAAATGAATGCTGGTACTATGCCATATAAGATCATAGAATCATAAAATGGTTTGTGTTGGAAGGGGCCTTAAAAGTCATCTAGTACCAACACCCCTGCCATGGGCAGGGACACTTTTCACTAGACTAGGTTGCTCAAAGTCTTTTCCAGCCTGGCAAGTAACAAGGAGGAAGTTGATAATGGAATATTATAGGAGAATACAATTCAGATAAAGGGAGGAAAACTGCATTTTACAAAGCCAGAATCACTTTCTTTAAAGTCACAGCAAGAATCAAAGAACACATAGATGCAGTAGCTCCTCAGTGTATTTGGAGAAGCCTTGCTTAACCCAGTGTCAATGTCAGGCAAGAATTTCAGAAGTGAAGAGGCAATTAGACAGGAGGGAGTGAGACACAACATGACAGTCTGACATGCAATAAAGTATGTGGGTTTTCCTTCAGCATCATGCCCTCGGGTGATGCTTGAGAAAATGTTTGTTGGAATTTCATTTTGACTGGCTTTTATCTGTATTTCACTTTTTGAGAATAAATAGCCTTAAAATGCCTAAATACATAAAGCTGCCAGCTATTATTTATATGGACACAGGCATGGAATGGAACTATGCAGAAGAGAATCACAAAGGTAATTTTTAGTCACAATCCCCTACAGCAAGACCCAGCTTAACTAAAACATATATTATTCAAGACACCCAAGATAATGAAGGTTTCGGTTTATAATCTAGTCCGTCTTAATAATTCAGTATGAACAAGCCCAACATTATGTAAAATTTAATTTGAAGCCCTTTTAGCCCAAAAGCCAGCTCTTGTACTCTGCTTTGAATTACTAGACCAGCTTCTAAAAAGTAATTTATGCATGTCTACTTTTTATAATATACTTTTTGCAACATAATATATCTACTAAAATGTTCTTTGTTATTTTTTTGCCAAGTGTATTGCTACAGGTATACCTTAACATAGAAATTTATAGAAAGTTGCCCTTCATTGTAAATCGTTAAGATCCACTTATTTAAATAAAATTCCTGAGCAGGTTAATGGGAAAATGTCCTTTTTGTTGACTTAAACAGATGCTAAAGGTAATATTTATTAATGTTTATTGTAGGTATTTGAGTCACGACACAATATATGAGGAAAAAGAGGAGAAATGAACTCAGTATAAGGGAAATCTCCCCAGGAAGCTTATTAATATTATTACCACATATTAAAAACTGAGAATGTTGTGTTAACAAATGTTCAAGCTGATTCAAGAATCACAGCAGGAGGAAGAGTGCCTTCTTTCACCTTGCACTTTTTGAATTGGCACAGACTGGGCAATGAAAAATATGGTGGATGAAAGTGTTTTAAATAGCTTTACAGTCTGTTTGCATATAAAGCCCCACTAGTAGCACACACTTAAACTCTGTGATAATGGAGTCAAGTACAGCATTTACTAAATCACTTTATCTAGGGATTTGGCCATCAACAGAAAATAGAGATATAAAGAGCAGTGTTCAGAAAAATTATATTGGATAATGAAACCAAGACATTAAAAAAGAAAAAGAAAAGCAGTTCCTAAGTATTTATTACTAATGCTTTTAAAAGACTACAATAAAACTGATGAGGAAAAAAGAAAAATAAAGAAAAAAAATAAAAAAGAAAAATATATATAAGAAAAATAGATGTGGATTTAATCTTCAGAGTCCTATAGGAAAGATGTTTAAAATCACCCGGTATTATATTCAGAAAAATAAAACCTAAAGAAGATTCTCGTCAAATCTGAAAATCAAGGGGGGGGGGGGGGNATTTGTAGAAATATTTGCAATATTGCCAAGGAAACAAGTTTACATGAATTACACGTTCTATTTGTCCTGCTCTGGTTTAAATATCTGTTTTTTTCATAGGTAGCAAATCCTCTCCTTCCATGAGAAACAACACATTTCTGTACCAGTATGAAAATTCTTCAAAGGAAATTATAAATGCATTATTGTACTGCCTGTGTTTCTATGTATATACTTTTTAAAAGATTCAGTCCTAGACATTTTCCTCTTCTGCATCTAAATGAATGCTGGTACTATGCCATATAAGATCATAGAATCATAAAATGGTTTGTGTTGGAAGGGGCCTTAAAAGTCATCTAGTACCAACACCCCTGCCATGGGCAGGGACACTTTTCACTAGACTAGGTTGCTCAAAGTCTTTTCCAGCCTGGCAAGTAACAAGGAGGAAGTTGATAATGGAATATTATAGGAGAATACAATTCAGATAAAGGGAGGAAAACTGCATTTTACAAAGCCAGAATCACTTTCTTTAAAGTCACAGCAAGAATCAAAGAACACATAGATGCAGTAGCTCCTCAGTGTATTTGGAGAAGCCTTGCTTAACCCAGTGTCAATGTCAGGCAAGAATTTCAGAAGTGAAGAGGCAATTAGACAGGAGGGAGTGAGACACAACATGACAGTCTGACATGCAATAAAGTATGTGGGTTTTCCTTCAGCATCATGCCCTCGGGTGATGCTTGAGAAAATGTTTGTTGGAATTTCATTTTGACTGGCTTTTATCTGTATTCCACTTTTTGAGAATAAATAGCCTTAAAATGCCTAAATACATAAAGCTGCCAGCTATTATTTATATGGACACAGGCATGGAATGGAACTATGCAGAAGAGAATCACAAAGGTAATTTTTAGTCACAATCCCCTACAGCAAGACCCAGCTTAACTAAAACATATATTATTCAAGACACCCAAGATAATGAAGGTTTCGGTTTATAATCTAGTCCGTCTTAATAATTCAGTATGAACAAGCCCAACATTATGTAAAATTTAATTTGAAGCCCTTTTAGCCCAAAAGCCAGCTCTTGTACTCTGCTTTGAATTACTAGACCAGCTTCTAAAAAGTAATTTATGCATGTCTACTTTTTATAATATACTTTTTGCAACATAATATATCTACTAAAATGTTCTTTGTTATTTTTTTGCCAAGTGTATTGCTACAGGTATACCTTAACATAGAAATTTATAGAAAGTTGCCCTTCATTGTAAATCGTTAAGATCCACTTATTTAAATAAAATTCCTGAGCAGGTTAATGGGAAAATGTCCTTTTTGTTGACTTAAACAGATGCTAAAGGTAATATTTATTAATGTTTATTGTAGGTATTTGAGTCACGACACAATATATGAGGAAAAAGAGGAGAAATGAACTCAGTATAAGGGAAATCTCCCCAGGAAGCTTATTAATATTATTACCACATATTAAAAACTGAGAATGTTGTGTTAACAAATGTTCAAGCTGATTCAAGAATCACAGCAGGAGGAAGAGTGCCTTCTTTCACCTTGCACTTTTTGAATTGGCACAGACTGGGCAATGAAAAATATGGTGGATGAAAGTGTTTTAAATAGCTTTACAGTCTGTTTGCATATAAAGCCCCACTAGTAGCACACACTTAAACTCTGTGATAATGGAGTCAAGTACAGCATTTACTAAATCACTTTATCTAGGGATTTGGCCATCAACAGAAAATAGAGATATAAAGAGCAGTGTTCAGAAAAATTATATTGGATAATGAAACCAAGACATTAAAAAAGAAAAAGAAAAGCAGTTCCTAAGTATTTATTACTAATGCTTTTAAAAGACTACAATAAAACTGATGAGGAAAAAAGAAAAATAAAGAAAAAANGAGTGGACAATTAGGTGAAGAACATAAAATATCAGACAATATTAGGAGGAGCATTTGTCTTGAGCATATAGTCATCTAAAAATATGTGTTAACTAAGTTAAGTTAGGTGTCTAAGCTCCCATTGTCAGTGACTTGTATTCAAATTGAAATCTGACTCAGCTAATGAAAAGGTCTCTGCAATTAGATGGTGTATATTACTAGGTTTGTACTGGGAAAACTCTGAAATTAGATTGTCTATGTTACAAGATTTGTATTGGAAAAACAGACATACAGGTGTATTTATTACCCAAATCAGCCACATTATTTCCGGCTGAAATCTTTCAGAAAGAGTTCTGTAATACAGCACAAGGTAGATATGGGCAGGGAGTAATTATGGCCTAGCACACAGGTTCAATGGAAGGGTGAAATAAGATGTGTTCAAACTGATCCAGCACTAAAAAAACACCTAAAGTTAGTTTTATATACAAAAGCATCAGGCATAGAAGACCTGAATATTTGTGTGCATTTGTGCATACATTTTGGCAACCATCTGAACTTCGGGAATATGTCAGATTTTATCCTTCAAGTTGGGTGTCCTACATTAACTAAGCAAAAATTTTATACTTTTAAGAGTTTCTGATGACCATGAGCCTAAAACAATTTAGGCATACAAATGTAAATGCTTGTGTTCTTTAATGAACAGTTTTAAGCTTTGAAGCATCATTGCAAAAAGTTACAGCAGTAGATCTACCAGAAGATTATTTCAAATGCTTGTAAGAAAATCCTCAGCTGGTTGATAGTAAAAGTAGTATTCATAAATATGTTTTAAATGTTTTTATCAGCAATGCTCAGATGTTTCTCCATCTGGACTGCGAGGAATTTCACTTACACACTGTAAAAGACAGGATATCTCAGTACTTTAAAAATAATTGAAGTGAGATTTGTGTGTGCTTAGAAAAGTGTAAAGGTTTTTATTTTCTTTCTTATGTCCTAAATAAAGCGCATTTTCTCATGGTTTCTTAATTCCCCTCTTTCTTTGTTCTAGTTATCCTTTTTGCTACACAAGAACTGTTCAGCCTGGAAGTTAGATGAAAAGTCTGACACTTCCAAACGTGAAACCATGTAGATGTTTTGCACTGAAGACTGAGACTCAGCCAGGAGCATTTGCACACAACAGGTGTATTCAGATTGCTTTAAACAAACTGATAGCCATGGAGAAGTATATCTCCTTTGAATAATATCTTTTGAATTTTTTATTATTTTGGTGTCAAATTTTGAAGATCAGAGGTAGATCTCACAGTGTATCTTAGGTTTAACAAAAGTGTTTGAATACTTGTGTACTGTTTTTTTCTTTTTTATTTCTTCAGACAGACTCCTACTTGCTCATCTCCAGAGTTTTTGGAATAGCCCATCTGTTTAATCACACAGAGCCATTTCTGTCAGTTGTCAAGAGGGACCACATCACTCCACCACAAACCTCCACTGCAAAGAGTAACCAAATGCCTCTCACAATGATCCAGCTAGGACTTCCTTTAGCTTTAGATAAGCTATGGGAAAAGCAGTGCCTGCTGCTATCCACAGTCAGAGCAGCAACTCTGAGGAGTGGTAAGCAGTTATTTGGAAGCATTTTGCCAGCATTTCAAAGAAGGCTAGGGAGAGCCGTTTGTCAAAAGGCACTGTCCAGAAGCTGGACTCTTTTCCACAGAGTCTGTGTCACCACCCCCGAGGTTACCAGCAGCTAGGGCTCTCCTCTTTCCAAAATAAGTCTACCATTCATTTTTGGTCTATGCTCCTCCATGCATCTACTGATACTGAATGAGCACTCTTTGTTTATAGTTGCTTGAATTTTGCCTGTATGTCTTCTTTCCTTAAGGAGTGCATGCAGCCTATGGCACAGAGGAAAATCTCCGCTGATTTCTTCCAGAGAAATTCTGAGGGAATCTAGGTGGTCCCTCTGAGAAAGAGGCAGCCTGCATGTTAGTTCAGCTTGTGTCAATGGCCTTGCTCTGCTACATGTACATGAAAATATATGGAGTCTGATTAACATGCAACATCCACAATAAGGCAGTTTATTTTATATGCCAATATTTATTCTTGGTTTTCAGTCTTCTAATGGTGAAAATGACACCCCAAGATTAAATCTGGTAGATATTTGGAAGGTGGGAGAGCGGAGACTATAACTCTTGAGCCAGCAGAGGCATGGGTGATTTCTGTCTGTGTAACTTCAAGTAGAGAAACACATGGCCTTTCCTGACTTATGACAGATCCCAAACCCAGAAATATCACAGCCTGCTCTTCAGTGAAGTTGGAACAGCTTCCCACAACAAGGTGCATGCATGCACACACACGCACACACACACAAACACAGAGAGACCACTCTGGACATTGTGGATTGCTCATCAGGGTAAATCAGCTTGACTATGCCTCACAGACCTTCACAACAAATATATTTCTTGGTGGATTTGACACGACAACTCTCCATGATGGCCAGATTCCAAGAACTGATGAATGCTCATTCTTGAGTTATTGTAGAGAACTGGAAATGGGAGCCTGGCTAAAATAATTGTCTGTCAAAAATGAGTCACTTAAAGAAGCACAGTATCAACCATGTTAGGAGGGAAAAGGATTCATCAGAGAGCAGGGAATGCCTGATTTGAGAGCAGACAATGTGGCTTCTTCAAGATGCAGGAAAGAGTTCAAAGTATGTATGTGAGGATAATTTACTTTGTTATACCTGCATTTTCAAGAGGTTTCTTAAAAACTTTTTCATCAAAGACAAAAAACCCCAAGAATGTGAAGAAAATGAAACCGCATACAAAACTCAAAACAGAAAATTGGAGTAATGGTCATTTCTCGGTGCAGTCATTAGTACAATTCTGCCTGGATTTGTTCTGAAACTTGTATTGTTAAAGATACCCAAACCACTTTGAGAGGAGGATGAGCAGAGATATAAAATTTGCAGATAATTCACATATATCCAAGGCACTAAGAACAAGAGCTACCGTGATGATTTCTTTTTTTTTCTCTTTACCTTAAGGAGCCAAGTGGCTGGGCAATAGACTGAGAGATGAAGTTCAGTGTAGATAAATGCAAAGTAATGTGCATGGGGAAGACCAATCTTTGCTTAAAAAAAAAAAAAAAAAATATTGAGCACTGTACTGATTATTACCACTTGGGAACAAGACCTTCATGTTATGATATATAGGTCCATAAAAATATCAGGTTACTGTTCTACAGGAGTTAAAAAGAGCAAAACAAATGTTAGGAATTGACAGAACGAGAATAGAGAACAAAACAAAAAGCATCATGCTGGAGTATAAACCTGTATTTTGCCCATGCCTAGAATATTGTGTTCAGTTCTGCTCTCCTCGTCTGTAAAAGGACATACAAGGTTCATAGAAGACCCACAAGAATATATAAAAGCAAGAAAATCTTCAGGAAGAGCAAGAGACTGGGACTCCTCTTTATGGAAAAGAGACATCTTAGGGTCTTAGAGTAAATGTCCAGAAAATCTTCAGCAATATAAAGAAGGTAAGCAGTAATCACTTACTGTCTCTTTCAATACAAGAACTAAGGCCAAACAAATAGCAGCTGGGCACAAAATCAGCAAAAGCAGCTAGTTCTCCATACAAGTAAGTAGTACACATGTGGAAGTCATTGCTATTATGGGTGTGAAAAAAAAAACCATGGGTGTAAAAACAAACCAGAAAACTACTCCATAGATAGGCAAATGCCAGACAAATCCTACACACCCCACAACAGATTGCAAAACCTCACAAAGTGACCTACAGTGATCTGAGCAGTCTCAGCTAGAAAAGGAAGTATCCTGTTCATGGTGTGAACAATATAGACTCTCTTTTGTTCTTAGCTCTCACAGAGAACCACCTGTGGCTGCCTTTCCTTCCTGAAATAAGTGGTCTGCTGTTGATTATCCTACACTGTGGGAGAGAAGAAAATGGTACTAATGATGCATGCCCAGTTCATAGGCCACAGGGTGCATCCAATTCCATCCAGGGCACTGAGGTTCCTGAGCTGATCAGATGCTTAACACTGCAGGATGAGTAGTTGCATTCCTACATTTTGGCCTTCTCTGGAAACAGTTTAATTTTCATATTTTCTGCATATACAAGCATATGATCATTAATAAGTTAAAGATAACACCATCAAAGAGTCAAATGCTGCTCATACCAGTGCTGTAAGATAAGGTCATAATTTCCTACTCTAAGCAAAAGAGATGATTAAAGTCCTTCAGGAAGGCCAATGCAGTTATGCTTTTGATTTCATGCAGTCACCATTTTTTTTCTGGTCTGCTTCTTCTTCCTAGCCCTTTGCTAGTAGATATCCTTACTGACATACGAATGAGACATGAACTTCCTCCTGTGATATTCATGTTCTCATGATTGTTTTGGACTCTCTACCTCTGCTTTCTGTATGCTAGATTTAATTGGCACTGGGCCAGAGTCAGAAAGGCATAGGCTCAGTGTGGCAGATGGCAGCCCTGGATACATGTCTGCTAGAATTGGACATCATGTTGGATCCCCAAAAAGGCTTTTCTTAGTAAAGATAAAAGATAAGATATATCTCTTCTCACTTTAAAAAGCATTAAATCTAAGCCCAAAGAAAGTTTGGGCATCTGGAGTATCATCTATATCTATTATCACTCCAGGAGTGCAATAAAAGGACATCTGAACAGAAGCAGGTGATCCATTTTTAGATCTGTCCAATGCATCAAGTGATCTTAGTCCAGAAACTGTCCCATGCAAGTTCTGATCTCTGATTACTGACAGGCTATGTAGGAGAAAAAAAAACAACAACAAAAAACCGAGCAAGCACATCATACATAATACCTCAGTACTACCCATCTAGTCTGCAATGATCATTCTCCCCACACAAGAAAGTGGAGCAGATCCAGACCCACTTCTCAGTCGGTGTCCTGTGTTTAGGGCCTTGCATAACAGGCTGGCATAATTCTGTGCGGTAGATGAGCAACAGCTCATGTATCAGTTTGCAGCTGACATAGGTTTAGTAGGATGCTTTAGACTTGGCAAGCTTTGCCTGGAGATTTTGGAGCTTTTAGTTTCAAATTTAGCACAGCAGATATACCACCAAGAATGAGAAACAGTTTTTACCTCCCAAATTCCAGTTCAGTGGAAACCAGTGTCTAAAGGGGTAATTATTGCTATGAATGCCTAGCTGTTTACATCAGAAGTACCATTTTCTTCTCACCCCATTTCAACTGCTCTTTGGGTATAGTTAATGCCTTAGAAAAGGTGCCAAAAGGGAGTTCTTTCTCTGCTTGAACAAAAACCACCACTTTCAGCTTCTATTTTATTTCTGTTTTGTCTGCATTTCAGACACTTTAAATAGCATTTTGGAATCAGTGTTTCCTGCTGTATTTCTCTTTCAGGCAGGGCTGATGTATGTACATTTTGAAAGGACAATCCTCCTTTGCCTCTCCAGCTGAACATTAAACATTACCAGAACAGCAAAGCAGAGGGCCACTGGGAGGTGAGTAGAGACTGCCAGCTAGGCAATCTGGAGAATGCATGATGAAATCCTCTTCTCAGCTACACTGCTTGTCTAGCGACAACTAGAAAATACTTCCCTCAAAGAGGCTGTTTGTGGTATTCAGTCATATATCATTTATACCCTTCTGGAAAGTAATAGCCAAACAGTACAATACTAAAGATACTTTTAAAATTAATAATGGTACATTTCTGTCACTAAAAAATATTGCCTTTTTCTATTCTGAACCTCTTCATTATTCAGTAAAAATGCTTGACCACAGTCCCATATTTTACCCATATTTCAGGTATTCCCCTGCCCACCCTGCCCCCCCAATCTATATATACTCTTACAATGTATGAATACAAGAAAATAGACACATGATACTTAAAACAAAAAATATCTTGTAGAAAACACAGCGTATTTTGTTACAGTATGTTTTGGAAAGATATTTTGAAGTTCTATAAATACAAAAGTCAATGCTAATAGTGTCGTTCCAGATACATGCAGTAAAGCCATAGTTGCAGCAACCTGGTAATGGAATCCCAAATCAGTCTGCCTGGTTCCAGTGCATATCCCTCTCCCCAGTGTAAGCCTGGGTTCCTCATCTCTTGAAAGACCAGGTGGCAGACCTCAATTTCGACTGAATTATTGCTGCTCTGTGCTTCAGCTCCTCCCATTCTCAAAAGCAGCATTTCTGACTGCTTTGGATCTTCCCCCCCAAAGCGTTTATGGACATTATTGATGCTGGAAGAACTCTGTTCCCTCCCAACTCCCCACAGCACTCTCACCTCCTTCCTTGTTGATCTCAGTGGGATAAACACCATTTCACATCCATGGCCAGCTGTTTCTCTGTCTAGAGTAGGCTTCTCCATGGATGCTTGTGGCCTGCCTGCCTGCTATTGAATGGATTCAGGCAAGGTCTTTGAGTGGGAGCTGGTGAATCTGAGGATGCTGCAGCTGCTGTTTGAAGCATCAGCTGGTAACAGTTTTCTCTCTGAAGGCACCAACCTCTGCTGTCAGCCTTGTTCCTCCTGATGACTAAGTATCCAGTGCTGCACAGCTGGTACCAGGAGCTTTATGCACCTGCTGCTCTGTGGAGATAGGAGACAAAGTGTGAGCAGTGTGGAGCATTTTCTTGCAGGTGTAAAGCCCAGAGAGCCTACACAAGAGTTTAAAGCTATTATTGCATTTCTTGCACCTTCAGTCTGGTCTTTGAAATATCCTTTGAGGTAGGTATTAAATGAGAATAAGTATCACAGCATCTAATTTCAGGCATCTGATTCACTCTCCATCCCTGCCTCCCCTCCCTTCTCTTTACTGAGCTCAGGCAAAGCAGAGCACCCAAGGCAGGGAGACCACATTGCAGGTAGCTGTACCCACGGCAACCCCAAGGGTGAACAGCCTCACAGTCAGCATTTCCCAGACTTTCACCTTCATCGGTCTCTGCTGCAAATAAGGACTATATTTGTTTTAACACAGAGAACCCAAGCAACGCCCTGATGCCCCGCCTCTGGGTCTGTGAGTGAGCTGCAGCCTGTGTGAGACAGGTCCCACAGTACAGCCCAAGGATGGCTCGTGCCTGCCGTAAGCTTTCTCTTTACCCCTACGATATAGAGGACTGAGGATGGCATCTCTGGAGTCAGGCTTTCCTAAAGATGTTTCTCTAGGCATATTTCAGCTATTGGCGAGTACTGTGCCAAGATCTGCCATGTAACTGGCAAAGTGTGCAGGGTCCTGGGCACCTCATTCCCCTTCTTGGGGGTATGGTATGTGGGCTCTAGGACAGCCTGAGAATACCCCACAGGAAACCCAGGAATTCTGACATAATCTACCCCAATCAGGGAAGATTCTGGGTATGACATTACATGGCACACCTACATATGTGCCCCTGTGCACTTCCAAGAAAAGTGTAGCCCTTAGAACAAACATTTGCAGCCTACAGGCCACGTGTTTCAGCCCCATAACAAAGAGCAGGGGTGAGGGGTCAGTGCAGAAGCCAAGGGGCTGCTCAGGGTGCCAGCTCCAGAGCAAGGGCATGGCAGGCTTGGCATACATCACATGGGGGCAAGCAAACCAGCAGCTGCAGCCTTTGTGCTTCCTGATCACGCTTCTCTCCCTGTTGTTTGCTGCTCTGACTCATTTTATCATGTTTACAACATAAAGGACAAGTACATTCAGATAGGGGCCACGTCATGCTGTGTCTTCTTTGAGGAATGCAGTAAGGATTTTTATTTTTTATCAAGTAATTGTCAATACACTACTGTACTACTACTCAACTACCACTCTAGTTGGGTCAAGCAGACCCGAAAGAGAGCCCTGCCATTTTTTCTCTAAAAATAAGCAGGAAACTGACTAACATTTCTGAAGACCTAATGAAAAAATAAAAAACCAAACCTCTATATGCTTGTATCTCCTGATTAGTAAAAGACAGATTTAATGAACATTTAAATTTCTTTTCCTATTTAACACATACTATATGTCAAAAGGGCAGGCTACTGACCACAAAATGCAAATTTCAAAACAAAGTACAATTAAATGCAGCATGCACACAAAACCCAAAGTCGAAGTCCAAAAGGACAGTACACACAGGGTCTTCAGGTGCAAAGTGCTCAGATCTGAAACTGTGAGCTTCTTCTCAGAGCACACTCTGTACATAAAGGCTGGGAGGTGGCATTGCACAAACTCCATTTTCTTACATCCAGCTTTAACACAATCTGATGGTCATATGAGCAACAACGATGGTTTATTTTTACTTGCAGAGGGGCAAGAACAATTGGATTTGAATGAGTGTATAAACAGTTGTCAAAGAGATTCCATGCAATCTATTTTATATATGCATAATTATATACATACACAGATACACATGTGCACAACTTACTGATGTCTATCCATATAATTCAGAGCTCAGATTTACTCCACATCAGGTTGTGCAAACAGTGGGCTGACTTAGACATTCCTTCTGCATCCTTCATTTCTGTAGCTAAAATATAGATGTTCCCCTGCACTTCAGTTGGTTCTTAGCAGCAACATAAATTAAGCAAAAATATTTCTTTGATATTCCTTCTCTAAAGTTTGCTGAACCTCCATCTCTTCGGGATGGCCACATGTTGTTCAGAATTGATCCCTAAATTAAAAGCATCCTTCTTTCCCTCCTGCTCAAACACTTTAATGTTCATTTTCAGCAGACTTTCTTCTCTCAATTTGGCCTTGAAAGAAGCTGTATTTTCCACATTTCTGTTTTGCTTCCAGCTTCTGCCAAATTATGCTATTACAAAAGCCATTGCTTTTTAATTGCATTTAGATGGACTGTCCTGGTTATAGTGACCAGGACTAGTTTGTCACTGTGTGGGTGTGGCTAAGACTGTGTATTCTACACCCTCTATGTAATTTCTCATGAACTGTTAACAATGGACCATTTGCAGCAGCTTCCCGGGGCACACCTGACCCCTCAGGCTACAGGGTGGGTGCTTGGGAACTTCTGTGAGATAAGAAAGGTTTCCTGTCTTCACACCAATGACTCAGGTGTGGTAATGCCCCTCTGGAGAGCTGTTAGCACCTCCACACCCAGCCTGAGGGGTCATGTCTGCTAATGGGCCATCAGGGTTTCCAAAAATATGCCATGACTCACCCTACACAGTAACTCACCCATTGTGAAACTCCCCACCCTGGGGGAGGTACTGGGAACTCCCACCTGAACCTAAGCATATATATACTGGGGGTTTTGGGACTGAGGGGACTCACTCGCCGGATCCAGAGGAGGACCAGAGCCTCAGCAGGACTGCGACTGCCACTCTTGACCAGACCGGGACTATCATCCTCACGAACAGGTTTTCTTTTTCCTTTTACTTTGTACTCAGGGGAGCAGGTGGTGCTCAACACAGGGGCTGGCGAGCTCCATTCTGTTTGTGCCCCAGGGTGCTGGGTTACACACCTGTTTCTGTGGGTCAAACGGGCTTTTCCTCTGTACCCTTGTACTTATTGTGATCTTTTTATTAAATTGTAGTTCTGACTTACAATCTTTTGTGAGTTGAGTTCATTTCTCCTGCCGGTTTACGTTTAAACCAGCACATGGACTACCAAACATTAGAATATAAGTGTAAAAAACAGGATATCCTCTGAGAAAACAAATGCTGCTAAAGAAGAGGAATGGGAAGTAAGAGCCATATAGAGACTCTTCCCAGGGGATGAGGTGGAGAAAATGGCTTATCTGTTTTCTTTTAATTTATGCAGTATTTTAGATTTGTCAGTGACAGAGCCATATAAAAACCTAAGCCTGAAGTATCTTGGCTTCAGGAAGTGTTTCACTTATTAAAAATCTTTCTTCCAGGCAGCTTATGACAAATAAAGTTACCAAACCATGTCTAATACAAATTCTTTTAAACTCAAGAAAATCATAGACTAGCACAAAACCAGGACAGGCTAATCCTACATATACTACACCTTTGGCTCCTCAGTTTCTTCTTGAAGAAATGTGCTCTTCAGTGTTTCACTGTACACACAGGAACTCATTTTACATATTCTTCTAGGTCTCAAATAAAACTAAGGAAAATTAAAGAAAATAACACTCATATAGCTGGACACTCATCCTTACTCAGCCATTCCAGCCATACTTATTCACTTTCCTAGGACTTCCAAAATGATTTTTCCCTCTGATATTACTGTAATGCTGTTTTCCACAAGATGTCATGAAATAACTACATAGTACCGCTTTTCGCTTCCTATAGCAAATTATTCTGGCTATAAGTTCTACCTCTAAGTTCCAAACATAGTGACATCAGGTAATACTTACTTCTTTTCTAGATACTGTTCTTGATGAAGCAGTGGACTATCTGACAAGGTCTCAGCTGTATGAACTCTAACCAGTGATCCACCTCTACTTAAGTGAAACTAGTTATTGCTGCATCCCATTCCACATCCTCATTCAAAATAAAAAAGAAAGAAAAAGAAAAAAAATATTGACGGTTTTGCAATGCACCTGCAGACACATTTTGAAACTAGATTGTGCTTCTTTTTTTGAAGAGAACTAAGATGTAGAAAATACTGGGGGGAAAAAAAATCTTCATTTCAGAGGAATTAAGCTGGATGAATAACCAGACATGCATTGGATTTCAGTGTTTACAGTGGAACTGCAATTTCTAAGAAGAGCTAGTATATGGCAATTCCCGGAATCTGCTTTTCTCCACAAAATGCCCTGTTAACGTGAGCTTACCGATGACATAAAAAAATGTAACTACTGCAGTGATACTCCACCAGTGTGAACCACAGAGAATCTGTGCTCCCAATTCATGATATTGCTTAACTTTCTGCTTTCAAAAATACACAAATAAGGATCCTTTGGTATGAAAGCTCCAAGTTTGCAGTGATAGAATCAACTTTTCATTGTTTTGTGATTCTTGGAAAAAAGAAACAAACCCGTGGTTAAACAACTCAGGGAATGGACCTTAAATTCTAGTTGTTTTCTAACCTACTTAAAGATTTGTCTCCTGTGTTTGCTTGCACATAACCTTAACAAATAATAATACTTCCTGCTGCTGTTGATCTTTCCATCTCACGAGCTCAGAAGATCTTTTCAAACATGAATATGCTGCATATCACACAATACCTGTGGTTCTCAGAAGTCTACGTATCCCTTAGCATGCAGGCATCAGGCCAATAATATGACATCCTCAAGACTACACAAGGAGCTCAGATGGACCTATGCCTTAGTCACAGCTAATTTTTCTTCTATTCTCAAGTATCTTAAGGATTAATCCTGACAAGTCTGTGTAATATTAATCTTACAGACATTATGGTTTTATTAAAAAGATTTTTTAATAAAGAAAAAATGTCAATTTTCAAAGGCATACAAAATTAAATAATCACTTTTCATGTTCTTCCCCTGTCTTTTTCAGAAACAAAATGGAAATATGAAAGAAAGGGAAGGAAAAGAAAAAGAGAGTTTACAGCACACAATCATAGAAAAAGAAAAAGGTTGAAGAAGTCAGTTTTCACCATAGATTTTAAAGCACGTAATAAAGTTACACTGATATTTTTTCATTATTTAATAAGAATTTTTGGCCAGTATTTGATCAACTAATTTGTTCAGCTCAAGGGCATTATCAGTTGTACATGATTTTAATCCTATGCTAGGTTTACATGTCTTTGCAGTATCAGGTCTATAGACATCAAAACAAGCTGAAAGGTTCATGGTTATTAAGCTGATATTTAAAGCCTGTATTGCATGTTGCATTTATACTGGGAAGGTTAAACTGATTGTACCTTCTGAACAACTTTGCAATTTTTCCTGTTTTTACAAAAAGCAAATATTTGAAGTGAAAATCACAACAGGTTTGGAATGGAGGAAGATAAAAATCAAAAGGTAAAACTCTTGGTGCCGTGCACATTTTTAAGAGATTTTCTCATAGTCATATGATGGGAAGAATGCAGGATGTGCAGAAGTCAGAGGGAAAACTTCTTAGCAGTTACTGTGAGGACAGCTCAGAAATATTGCCTGAATAATTCTGGTGAAACTATTTGTGTACCAGACTCACAAAGAAAACAAATGAAAAGGGTGAGTAGTTTCTCAATTCTGTTCTATTCTTCTCTCAAAAGAGAGAATACTAAGATGGTGATTTTACTTATTTTGATTCACATGGTATCACTGAGGCAGCTTGATGCTGCAGAAGAACAACGAAATAGAGTAGAAAAATAGAATCGAAAAAGAAGCACACTTGCTGAAGAGACAGATGAAAAGACAAAAACTTGTCTGCCTCATTTATATATTTAGAGCTATAAAAACTTTCAGAAACACCTCTCTGTTCTGAATCCCACCTCATGAATTAAAATGCCCAGTAATATGCAATATAGAAAGGACAGCTCATCACAATTCAGCACATAAATATTCAACAGTTATCATGAGGAAAAATAAGCTGAAGGCTGTTCATCTCTCAACCCAGTCTTCCCTAAGAGCCCGGAGAAACGACAAATTTTGAAGGTTAAAAAGACACATTAAAAAATGTCCTGAAAATGGCGATAACAGCACTGAAGTCATAAATACCACATAGAGTGAAGCATTCAGAAGGCCTTGCTCAGCATGGAGCTTGCATATAGGCTTAATGGTGAATGAGAAGATGATCATAAAGAATATACAGAGCTATTCAGCCACCTAAGTGCCTAAGATGGTGCTCCAGACTGCATCCTTGGTAATAGTAAGGAATCTGAATTTAAGGTATGCTGTGGGGAACTGCAATGGGTCTGCACATCCCTTGGCAGAGCAAGAAGAATTTCACCCTGACAAGATTGTGTGTCTGTGAAGAGACATCCCAGAGCTAGAGAATTGTAAACAACTTGCAGGTGCTGAGAGAACTTAGAAAAATACAAGGTAAGGGATAACAAGATGGGTGAATTTGTACAGAGACAAAAGGTTATAACTGTGGCCAATGAATGACTGTTTATATGTAATAAGCACCAATAATGTTACAATAAGCAACAATAGTGTTAAACGTACACTTAGGAAAGATATAAAAAGTAGCTGTGCTAAAAATAAACGGGATCTACACCTGACTTTCTTGTATATTTTGTCGCTTGTCCATCTCAACAATGACAGTATGCTGCTCTTCTCTTGGTCAATTCTCAGTGCAATAGAGAAAATAATCCCTAATGATGATGAGACATAGATTTTTATCCTGCATGTTCTACACAGTATCTTTGATATAGCAGAAGGTGCCTAAAAATTTAATTGCCAAGAAATTCCTACTCTGGAAGCAAGAATAGTTATCTTCCAATGCCCAGTCAACATTTCTGAGAAAAAACCCCAAAATTTATAATTGTGTTGGTTCTTTCTGCAACCCATTGCAGTGGTAATTCTCATTAAACAAAATGGGAATTATTCTAGTTTATTGACATAAATGTAATAGTCACCACTCCTGATGATACCAGGTGATGACTTTTCTGCACAAATGCTTGTTCCTAGGGGACAAGCAGGAGAACTATGCATTGGAAGGCATAGGGGATCCAGCTAATTGAGCAACCATCTCTGAGATCAGCGATCTTAGACGCCGGGACAGCAGGCAGTAGCATGGCTAATACTTTTTGCTTTTGCCCATGTAGTTCTTGGTTTGAGTTCACAGTTAGTTGGCTTCTCACTCAGCTGAAGTCCAAGCAACTATTTCATGTTGTTGGTTTGCTAAATGTTATGAAGTCGCAGGTCTCCTCTCCATAGCGGGCAATTCAAACAGATCAGGACAGTAGCATGAAGGTACATTGCACCTGCTTTAAGATCTGTTACTTCCACTGACTTTTTGACAAATATTATCATGTCAGTGGAGAGGCATTTATTTTAGAGTTAGCAAAAGCTAGAAAAATGCCATACTCTGTGACATCATATCTGCCAAAGCTGCAGGAGGAGGTATTCTTTACTGGTAAAGTCTGAGCCATGCAAATGTTGTCCTCATGGAGGAAAGGCAGTGGTATCAACATTGCTTCATGGCTTGTCCTTGAAGATAAGATAGCTTTCTATCAGAAATTACTGCATTCATGGCTTAAGGCAGAAGTTTCTGAAGGAGTATAATAAAACTGTGCTTACAAGGCCTGTGCCACTACTAAATCATCAGCTTCTCAAATTCCATTTGCTTCTTGCAGCATTTCACAAGCCCCAGTGTTTGAAAGATCTGTGCAACATTTTACTAATACAAATTTATCTGTTCAGTTTCTGCTGTAAGAAAACTACAATAAATTCTATCCTACCCCTAGCTGGCATAATATCAATGGTGAATTTGTCCCTGTCTCTTTAAGATTATATTCCCTCCATTTAATTTCACTTGCACTCAGATATCTGTAGAAATTATTTCATCAATCCACTTTTATCTCTCATGCTATTCAAGAAAATAAAGTAGGTCAATGGTCAGATAAATTTGACAGAAAAATGAGAAATATGATCTTTTTCTCCCCTCCTTTCCCTTTCAGTCTCATTTTGGAACTAAATGTTACCAGTCCTTGGAAGGATGCCAAAATTCAATATTGTACTGATGGGAACATGAATAATGTATAAAGAGATACTTCAAACAGTGTATAAAATCTGAGGCACAAAATGTCTAACAAGGCTAAACCAAAGGCTTTGTAAAAGTTACAGCAGAACCAATTGTTCAAGTACTCTTAAGACTGTTCCATCCCATTCTAGTACAGATGCCAATAACAGACATATTTCTTTGCAAGAAAATTGCTATGACCCCAATAAACCATACAGTGGCATTAAAGTCTCTGGATTTAGACATACAAAAACAGCAGCCATTAATAAAGGTCAGACATACAAGGACATCCTGAAGTTTCGGGTCGGTTCCTGTTTTCTTGTTTTGTTTAGTTGTCTGGGGTTTTTTTGTGGGGGATGGAGGGGTGTCCCTCAAAAATAAATCCATGTTATATTGGGAGTCCCAAAACAAAGGGCCATAAAAAAAGAGGTAAAACTACTGGGTAAAGTTAGTTATTTTCTCCAAAGCTTCCCCCCACGTCTTTTTATTTCATATGATGAGTACCAGATATACACTCAACCCTGCAGAAGGAACAGAGACCCTTCCTTCCTTATGGCTCCGTACTCCCTTCTGCAGACAAAAGTGACTAAATGTTACATACCCAAAGTTATGAATGAATGGGTGTATTTTTTATGTGAAGTCTTTTACAATTATATGATTTAAATCTGTTCAATTGTACATATGAATGGGTAACCGAATATCTAGGTTTAAAATTCAGGATCCAGTTTAGAGATATAATAGAGCTGTGCCTCAAAATGCTTCTTTCTTTTTCCTTTCTCTGCTTTCTTTTTCTGAGTGTTTTGTTTTTTGACATTTGTTTGGTTTGGGTTTCTTTGTTTTGCCTTGGTTTGGTTTGGTTTTTGCAGGTTTTTTTTTAAGTAGAGGATGGAAAGGCTCTAAACACTAAAAATTGTCTTATTGGTGTGCTTCAGGGAAAAATATAGGCTATGTAATCCATGAAATGCTTTGGTGACATTCACACTTTGCCCTTTGGACTAATATGACAGGTCTAGAGCTCTTCACCAGACTTCCTGAGAAAAAATTGTGCATCACTCCTTATAAATTAGAGCCATAGTGTGAGATACTCAGAGAGGAACATGGTGACTGTGAATGTTAACTTGAACCTGCCTTCTCCAGAGCTCAGACTTACTTTCACATGAGTGAATGAGAACATGTAGAACAGGAGAGAGATAATAAATAAAGGACAATAAAAGGTGGGAGGGAGGATTGGGTGATGACATACCCTTCCACAATCCCAGTAATACATCTATCGGAGGCACTGATGTTTGACCCACACACTCTCACTGTGTATATACACTCACATGGACTCAGCACAAGTGAAGTGATATAAGGACTGGCCAAACTCATTGCTACACAGGCTAATATAAACTTCCTAGACAGATAAAGGGAAAAAGAAGGAAAAATGTGCTTTGTTGGAATGTCTGAAGCGTGTCATTTCCTGGGGCTACCCTTGCTATGGCACAACATATTGCAGCATCTCTGTTTGAAGGCTATGCCCAAAGGCAGAGTGTAGCCATATGAAAATAAATGCAAGTGATATTATAAATATTGTACCCCTTCACAAGATATCAATCAGAGGAAACAGACAGAAATAAAATTTAGCACTAAAAATGTGAGTTACAGAACATGTTTGATGATGGAGGATGGCAACAAATTAGGAACCTACGTAGTAATAACTGTGAACAAGACTGAACATCCTCAGATGATTGTATCATCATATTCACTGAGCTGTCATTGAGGGTCAGGAGCTATTTCCTTTATAAACAGTGTCACTCACTATTTCACTATTCAGCTGTTTTCAGTCATTGTAGGCTGAAACTTGGCATTCACATAATGAGCTCAAATGCAAATCTGTCTCTAAAAATGACTTAAATGGGTTAGGCCAAATTTAGTACTGGATCAGTAAAAATAATAATTTAGGTATGGTTACATATTGTCTGACAATAGAAATGTTACTGCTAACCAAATGAAAACTCAAAAGTTTTAAAATATAGCAGCCAAAAAGTGTAAAAGGTGGATAAAACCTTCCACATCTCAAGGTATCTGAATAATACAAAAAAAAAACCCAAAACCGAAAACCCACAAGCACAAGTTCGTTCTTTCCCCCATGTAGTAAAAGTAACCTTCAAATTACATCAAACTTGACATTAAACTCTGATACTTTCCTCCTGTAAAGCAATGGCCAAAATTCAAGGATTATGGTGTAACTGAAGTTGTAAGAAACCACATGCAGCAGGGCCCAGGTTAAGTGCAGGCAAGGACCCTGCATTAGAGAGTGTATTGCTTACAAATCCAGGTATTATTCTATGTGACAAAATGGAGCCTAAGGCAAGAGAACAAGCGTAAGCAAACCTTTGAGCCTTCCTGCTTTTTGACAAGGAGGTCAACTCAAACAAAATAGGCTCTATGCTTCCAATGTTTAAAAATCTGGTTTTTTAGCAGTTTAGTCTGCTTCTGGTTTTCAAAACATCCAAGATTTGAGTGTAAGCCTACTCTCATTTACACCAAGGTAAATTTATATTTGATACACGGCAGCTGTGAGTGCAACTAAAGTATTTGAGAGCTGAATCAGATGCAGTTGTTTCCTTTTCTTTTCATCTGAATACCAGTCTTTATTCTCTAAACTGCATCTTTCTTCAATGTGCTTTTGATCAGGGTGGCAAAAGAAAGTTATTGTCAAGATTTCTTGTAAGACACACACCTCTTTTTCACTTCTGTTTTCAATTCCTTTCTAGCTGAAAATAACAAGCTCCTGAAAATATTTACCAAATTGGGAATAGCAGTTGATTCAGATCTTCAAAGAGGGCTTAATGTTGGAACAATTATTTAGAGTAAATCAAATACTTCTTGTAACTGCAAGTGTCCACTTCCATGGCTCTTTCTCACCACATTTTCAAACCCTTTGTAATACCATGGCAAGAAAAAAGCAGGGTTGGGTCTGGTTTTCTTTTAATTATTACAGTAAGTTATGAAAGCACTAAGTTTGTGACTCAACTCACCTCACAATCATTGGATTCCTAGTGCTCTTTACCATAAAAAAAAAAAAAAAAGAAAAGAATAGGAAAAAAGGGTGGCAACATTATCAAAAATGTGAATGGAAATAACTAATAAATATGAGCAAACTCCAGGCATCTCTGAATATGAAGATTTGTTCCTCTGAAGTTACAGAGCCTGTGACAAATGACCACCATGATTAATTGCTCATTTTCAGCCAAGCAAAAAATTTGAGTTATAATTTGTTATAAAGGAATAGTCTCATAGAATACTTACTCAGCTGCTAAAAGGTCCAGTTTGTCATCACTTGAGACAACAGCCAAACAGAATAATATAAATGGATTGAAGGGCAAATAGATTTTCAGACTGGCATATTGTCCTTGCATCCAGTCCTCCACATATATCAGTTGGTGTCATATCTGATATATTGATAGCTGGGTCATTGTTGCCACATGTTTATTAGTTTCCACAAGTAAGATTCTGTCTCATTAAAATACAGTGTCAGTAAGAGTTGTTTGGATTTAAAAGTCTTGCCTTTGTATATAACCTTTTATGCAAGCTTTGACCTTGAATGTTCATGTCATGATTTGTTTTTCAAAAATTAAATTGTATTTACCTCAGTTGGAGGCTACTTAATTTTCATTCACCTATGTTTTTAAGAAGTCCATAATTTTTTTTCAATAAAAAAGTATATTAATTTCTCTGTTGTGTTCAGGGAAAATTGTCACAGTAAGGTAAAAGTTGGAAGGATAATTTCAGAGCTGGAGTAGTAATTACCTTCCAATCACCTTCTGAAGATAATGAGTTTTGCCAGTTCTGTTGATACAAAGAACCATAGAAGACAGATAAGGTAAATATCAAGCTCATAATTGTGAATGGTCTAAATTCAGTAATAATATCTCATATTATTACAGCACCTTCAGGAGGGTATGTTAGCTTAAAGGCTCCATATAATTTCTTGAGTTTTCCTTTCCTCAAAATAAAAAGTCCTCTCTTTAAATAAGCAAACAGACACTTCTTTAACCCCAAGCTATTATACTGGAAAGCATGAACCAGGTATTTGAAATAAGGAAACTAGCACTTTACCTTCTTTCCAGGCCATTTTCCAGCTGACATTAGTCCTAAGGCTGTGCTGTAGACTTGTATTCATTTCAGGGTCATGCTCTCAAGCTGTCCCTTGGCTTTGATTGTTCATTTTATGCTTCTCTGTGGCACATTCTCTTTCTTCTGCTCGTCCCACAGAAACAAATATGTACAAAACCACTGAACAATAAATACCCAGATAAATCCCCTTGATTAAATGATTATAGGTACTTATATTTAAGTTGGAAGCTGCAAACAAATGTTTTGGTTCATGGATTAAAAAGAAGCTTCTTGTGTTAATTAACAACACAGTGGGCAGTTACTTTTTCTTCAAAGGAGGCTAGCTAACATGGTAAGTGTTTTGGAGATACAAATTATGCTTTTAGAATATGTAAACATTTGCCCAATAGAAGCCGTTTTTCAAACTGATCACTTTAATCCATTTTTAAATCTCAGATTTAAAGAAGAAAACTATTATTATTGTGAAAAGCGTTAGAAAAAATACAGCCATGCTCTCTGTTTTTCAAGACAGTGTTTTAAGAAAACATTTTGCTAGTTCTCTTGAAAGGTTAAACTAGTTTTTCCTGGTTGGTTTACAAGACAAATCCCAGCTATGTCTTGCAAAGAGGTCTAGAACATCTTCACAGCAGCTTTCTATTGCCTTTGTATTTCTGTTTGTTAGTGGGTTTTGCTGTAGTTTGTCTGAAACGTTACTGTAAATTAGGTTGCAAACCCAGTCAGGCTTCTGTTTCATGTCTGCAGTTCTTTTCATGTGAAATACATATGAAATGCTGGACATTTTTCTATGAGTGAGAACTAACAGCTACAGCTTTAGACAAATACGAGTGAGATTAGAAATTGCCAGATCCGTGATATCCTCATTATATCTAGGTATGAAATTCTTCATACTGATGCACTGAAATGAGTAGATAGTCAGTGGAAGAACAAACTAGAAACTGATCACTTCCCATACCATGAACTGTCTGCAGCTTCACTGACAACACTTCAACAGAGCAGCACAGCCCATGTTAAAATAAACTTTACCTCCATGCTACAGCAGCAGAAGATTTAGGATGACTGTAGCATACCAGGATCATGCAACCCTCTGGGTGTCATAACAGCATGGATGACCCTGGGCTTTCTTGCAGATGAACATGGCGTGTCAGTGACAAGGGGTAGAAAAGTTTTATGCAATCCACCGATTTGGTTAGATAGGAGCCACAAATTTCAGCTTCAATTTCTTCCAGAAATTTGGCCTCAAAGTTTCCACTCTATTGGGTGATTATATCCCACATTTCATCTATTATTCATTAATATGTCAACAGTCCACTTAAAATAACCTCATAAAATCATAGAATCATAGAATCATAGTATCAATCGGGTTGGAAAAGACCTTTGAGATCATCAAGTCCAACCCTTGGTCCAGCTTCAGTCCTTTACTAGATCATGGCACTCAGTGCCACGTCCAATCTCAGTTTAAAAACCTCCAGGGACAGTGAATCCACCACCTCTCTGGGCAGGCCATTCCAATGCCTGATTACTCTCTCTGTAAAGAATTTTTTTCTAATATCTAACTTAAATTTCCCCTGGCAGACCTTAAACCTGTACCCCCTTGTCCTATTGCTGACTGCCTGGGAGAAGAGACCAACCCCCACCTGGCTATAACTTCCTTTCAGGTAGTTATAGAGTGTGATAAGGTCACCTCTAAGCCTCCTCTTCTCCAAGCTAAACAACCCCAGCTCCCTCAGCCTCTCCTCATAGCTGTGCTCCAGCTCAGTTCAGTTTGTTTTGTATTTAAATTTGGTTCATCCCTGGTGGGAGTTCAGAGCGGTATGTAAATCCACATGCAACATTTTAAGCTATCCTTTAGGTAAAATAGATTACAGAAGATATTACAAGAGGTAAACTAACCGCATACAGGTTTTGAGATTCACTTGTCTGAAATGCGAAGGCCACCTTCTGTTACATCTGTTACATCAATTCATCATTCATTGAGGTAGTACTGAAGATTTACACAGGTATGAATAGGAACAAAATCCATTCCCTGATTTTTTTCACATCAATTAGAGAAAAGTTGATAAAAGAAATTTCTTATCTCTTCCAGTGGTTCCCCAGACTACCCTTCGATAAATGCTAAGCATCCCATTTATTTTATCACTAACTATAAAATATCTGCACAAAGCTCTGGAGGATATAAATCCATCAGAGAATCTTATCACCATAGAGTTTAATACTCTCTGATGTGTTTTCCTTGCTCAGATTCTGCATCCTTTTTGTCTCAAATAACACACAGGAAAGACATTTGTCTTTATTTCCATTGATAAATAACCCAAATCAGCTAAATTTGCTTGCAACACAGCTATGTTTAATGAACTAGTACCTTCCCATTTCCAGAATCCATCAGAAAGTGTATCCAAATCAGCCTTGCTCCATTATTCTGTATTTCAATTAAATTAATTGAAAAGCCAGCTGTTTATGAGCTGTTAGGTGTGACTCCACCTAGACTTCAAATCAGAGTATCGATCCCTCCCATGATGCTTCAGTTTCCTCAGCATCTTTGCCTTAGTCGTTCACAGGCCGATGTGCGACACAAGGTAACTCTGGGTCCAGATCAGCTCCATGAGAATTTTGAGGATGGCAGGTGGGAGGTAGTTATTCAGTTTATTCAATAAACTACACAGAATAAAAACTATTAAGCAATACTTGGTTAAAAAAGTATTTTTATTTGACAGGTTTAGATAAGTATGTCCTTTTGGCAGTTTCAAACATTCATTGATTCACTTGTCAGATTGTTGATTCTTTACATTTGTAGTACTTTGAGGGGAAGGGAAAACAAAACAACACACTTTTACCTTTCAGGCTATTATGAGAAAGACAGTCCTGAGCTCACTGGATCAGTTTTCTACTTGATCCCATTTGACATGTCTCATATTCTTAGTAAGACTTTCCCCACCATTAGTAGTGAGAAACTTTTTAAAAAGTGAAA
Source organism: Scytalopus superciliaris (assembly GCA_013400415.1). NCBI lineage: Eukaryota > Metazoa > Chordata > Aves > Passeriformes > Rhinocryptidae > Scytalopus > Scytalopus superciliaris. Next base: position 422,538 of record VXBX01009031.1, read on the forward strand.
ATGAAAAAAACAAAACCAAAACCAAAACCAAAAAAACCCCAAACAAATAAAACACCAGAAACCAACCACAAACCAAAACAAAAAACTCAGCCTCTTTGCTATGTTATATTTGAGACAGAGAAGCATCAACCACAGAGGGACAAGAAAGGGAGCAAGGGTTTTATCTCTATATTCAGAATGAGGAAGAACATGTTTTCTTGATACACAGAAATCAAATACTTGTACTTGCTGCAAGCCAGCATTGTTCTCTGGGCTAGGGGGTACCTCTAGGAAAGGTGCAATCATGGGAGCCTTGGGAACTCTCTTGGGAGTGAGATAATGATGCTCATATGGAGATCTTGTCACCATGAAGACCCAAGAGATGAGTTCTCCTTTAAGCAAAATAACAGATTCTTTTTTTTTCACGATGCAGTTAACTGAAGTTGATATTGTCTACCTTCTTGCTGAGAAAGGGCATACATACCAAAATCTAAAGTTAAGACAGTTGAGATTTAAGCTTTCATTCACCAGTCCTTGGGTTTAGAATCGTTACTTGAAGTTTAGTCACCCAGAGGTCATGTTCAGCATGTTATGCTACCTTTCAGATGAAGAGAACGTCTTCTCTCCTGCTTGATGAATTCTGTAATACAGTCTTCAGCTTGTCCCACCTGATCTTTTAGAATATTTGGTTTTATTTTACTACTCAGCAATCATAATGTAAACATTTAATAATCTCTGTAGGCATTTGAGTCCCCAGAATGTCACTTAATCCAATCAAGAAAGAGTAACACTGTCTGCACCCTTATTGCTAAAATCTACTTTATGCACTTTCTTTTTAGTTTTACAATAAACAGACTAACTCTGGCAAACACAGCAGCCTGTGGGTAATGATGGAATGAGGACTCTGAGTGGATAAATAACTGGGATAATGTGAGGAATTTCAGAACTAGACTAAGTGTCCATAGGCCATAACTCACATTTGGTCCTGCTTCTAGCTCAATTCAGAACAACCACTGCTTCAAATTTGTCTATGACACACTTTCAGGAATACAGCCTTTTGAATAAGGACATGCTTAATCTTACACAGATTGCTGTCTGCGACCTCCTCCATGGCTTTCCCAACCTCAGGCATAGTGCCTACTGAGCAACAGTAAATTAGACAGCAGGGTTTCAGAGTGCAGTCAAACCACTTTTTCCTGTAAGCGAAGCCCCTCTCCTTCTGGTATATAGGCTAAAGGGCTATCAGACAGCTTCAAGGATATGTCTTTCCACACCCAAATGTTCTGCAACTGTTTCTTAATATTAAAGTCACCACTTACAATGTGATCCACTCAGGAGTGCTGTTCTCAAATTATTGCTCAGTGAAATGCAACAACCTGCCATTCTCCTGAAGTGTTTGTCTTCTCCATTCTTCTCCCTCAAAAAATTTTGCCTACACTTCAGCACACCCCTCAGTCAAATTTCTAAGCAGGACTAAATTAAATTTCTGACTACAGAGGGAAAATATAGCCAATCTAAAAGACAGATGTAGAATTCCCTGAAGGATCCGTAAGTATAAAGAGATATTGTGATGTTGGCAGCATTATGAGATGCAGAATAGAAATACACTGAATAAGACCCTGAGATCTAGTACTTGGCCGAATTTTCATGATGTCAATGCAAAAATGCTGTGGAAGAAGTCATGTAAAGAGTAGAGGTAAGTAGAGGGGAAAGTCTGCAGTATGAAAATCTGCAACATCAAAACCTAGACTTCAAATTCTTGTAAATCCCTAGGAGGAAACAGGTAATTGCAGAAAACCACTCCTCTCAAACTACCGCTCCAACAGAAGACCAGATCTGTCATAACTCTAGAAGAGATGTAGGCATGTCATAGCCTTCCAAAGATGAATTCCACCCACCTGAGATGGAATATGTTATGCTTCAAACAGGAACCAACACAATCTTTTGTGGTGAGAACACCTAGGAACAGCAAAAGTAACGAAGTATGTAAGTTCTCTGACTCTGAGACCTCATCAGATGCTCTGATAGAGACAGTTGCTTGTTCTATCATGTAATGATTATTAGTTGGAAATATCTGTATAATATTTTCTTCAGCACTGCATGGTTAGTTAAAAGATAAACAGTTCTTAATGCGTCTGTGATCCTCATACTCCTGGCTATGCATGAGTAATAGGCATTCACCAAAAAAAGAATGCATAATAAAGGGAGACATAGAGGCTTTTTGAACAGCATACATGACAAGCTTCATTTCACACCCAAAGTATTCAAACAAGCAAAGAGGAAAAAGAATATGAAAAGGCCCTTCCCATCCTTCTGTTCAATACTCAAATGTAATCACAAATAAACTTCAAGAAAGTCAAATATTATTTCAGGTTCTGTCTCTTTGCATGCTTTAGGCACAATTACCTTATCTGCACTATTAATATCTATAAACAAAACTCAACCAAATAAATATCTAAAAATAACTAGAGATACAGAACAGACTGAAAATCAGCTATATTCTGCATCACAAGATGAGGCATGCTTTTTTTCCTGCCTGGAATATCTGTGTTTCTCAGGAATACTCAAGCCTATAGAAACTCCCAAAGCTCCTACCTCGCTACGTGAACAATACAGTTAGTGCTTGACATTTGGGGCCAAAACTTTGTTGCTTTACTCACATATATAATCCCCCAGTACCTGCAGGCCAGATTTTCTTCAGTATCTCTGGTGGAACTTTATAGCAAGTCAATTGTTTTTTCTTCATATATATAGAATAACTAGGTCATAACCTACCCCAGTGGGAACATTGAAAAGACCAGCACAAGCAACATCATTAAAGCCTGCACAATTAAAAGGTACCTTTGTTTTTTCTCTTTAAATTTAAAAAAGAGACTTGTGTGGTAATAAAAGCAAAAGAATAGCTAGCAGACATGATGCTGCTAATGCTTTTTCATTTATTCTGCTTCACTCTTTCATGGTAATGTTTCCAACAGTAAAGAAAAGAAGATTTCTATTGGCTTTCTGCTGTGAATATTCCAAGGTTTTGGCAAAAACATAATGTTTCCTGCAGATCTACTTCAGTCTGTAAATTTAGCTTACTTGTATCAATGCAGAAAAGCAATTTAGCAAGTTGTACTTTATTTGAATTATAAAATTTGAAACCTTCAAACTTACAAATCTGCTTGAGAACAATTAGGTATTTGACTAACATAACCAAATGTTGCAACAGTAACATTCAAAATCAAAGTAGAGGTACAATGTGTGTCATGTATACCAAAAGAATAACAATAAAGTCTCCACATAAAGTACTATGATTTATATTTAATAAGAAATGGCCTACAATCTGAGTCTCTAAGTGCAGTATAATTACAGAGTTCAAGTTCCAGTTCTGAATAGGAGCCTTTTTTACTGTCTACATTTAGTTCTTAACACCTACTGATCACTGTTAAATCACCATTCTACATCAGGGCAAAGTTCACTGTTATTTATGAAAATATCCTTTGCTACTTTTGACAATTAGAATAATTCAAAATGCAGCTTGTGTGACTAAAAAGAAAATATATCAGCATGCTGACCCAGGTCCTTGGGTCCAGAACACAGCACAGCTCATAGAACCCTACAATTCACTTTTGAGCTGCCCTAAGCCTGGGAAGGGTTTAGCTACCATCACATACAAGAAACCCACAGGCTGTTCACACCTGTGTTGGTTAGTAACAGTACCTAGCACATTTAAGATGTACTCTAAGATGTGCTATTGACTTTACATCAAAGACCCTTCTCTACAGAGAAGCTGTAGGAGAGCTGTCAGAACCAAGTGACAAGATGGCAACACGAGGGTTCTTCCAACACACTCCTAATACGTTTTCTGTGTTCCTTTTTTTTCCCAAGATGTACCATTAAAATTTGAGTAAATTTGACCATGAGTTCTGAGCTGACCTTACATCACTCTCATATTGATAGCAATGAAACATAGAGCTTTAAGGGCATTCATGACTCATCCGGGCAAACTGTGTTAACAGTCCATAAAAACTAGTTCTATTGGATGCCTACTCTACATTAGCCTGTTGTCTTTCCACAGTGATGCTGTAGAGTTAAAAACTGCTTGCAGGTCATGGAGGAAGGGAAATGGCAAAACAAAAAACAGGTCAAAAATTTGTCTCTTGTCAGTATGTAGAAAAGATACTGTAATCGTTTCAATTTATTAAATGCCAAGTTAATGCAGAGAGTAATGTAGGACCAAACACCTACCAAACTGCATGAGTATGTAAGTATGTGGTGAGTGCTGGTCCGAGAAAAACCTTCTCTTAAAAAGGAAGTATTCCATCACTGTTTTATTCTCCTGACTAGTAGACTGTGCTTTCATGCAGATTGCTGCAAGTCATACTATTATTAATTCTAAGTGTGATTATGCTTGCTTACTTTCTTCCACTGTCTCACAAGACCAGTCAGGAATTTCCCCAGCTGATGCTGGCACTGCGTATTTTGTATAATGAAAAGACAGCCCTGCACCGCAGCAACCTGAGGATATGCTGGAAAGCAGAAGGATGCATCCCCAAGAAACATCGATACAATTAAAATGGTAGAAGATCTGTAAAACAGTCAGGGTCTGTGTGATGGTCTCTGCTTGTGATTGATTAAGCCAGCCCATGGACTGGGTGGACTAACTCCACTTCATGGATGTTCTATCCCCCTGAGCAGGAGACAAACTGCTCACCATCCCTCCTTGACCACTTCTTGATTGAGCGGTTTTCATATCGCCAGAACTCTCTTATGTCTGGACTTGCAATGAGCAATGCATATAACAGGCATGAGCATCTTTTCTCCTTGATGAAAAAACCTTTTCACAGAGTTGCAAAAATGCTGGTATCAAGTTTATTTTTGAACATCTACAATTTTAAATTACCAAGGCTAAAAATCTCTCTAACATCTACTGCCCTAGATGAAAAAAAGACAGCAGGAGCCATATGTTATTGGTGCATTCTAATGTTCCCCTCCTACAACAAGTGTTTTGGCATGCACATAATGTACTTTTAATATACTTTATAATAAAAGAAATTCTCAATCCTCTGTCCAACATACTTTATCATTATTTCTCATAGGCTAGTGCCATCCCAGTGATTCCAAATGCTATTTCGGAGGCTTGAAGATGAAATGAGCTATTTTATGAACTTGTCTTACGAAATCAACACTCACATAATTTGCTGCGGACTTTCAAAGAGACAACAAAAATGTTCAAGAGACATAAAGGTTATATTTGTGAAACAGCTGTACACAGATATCTCATCACAGCTAAGGTCAAGTTGCTTTGGGATGGCCCCCATCTAATAGAGCTGAGGAATGAGGAAAGCGGAAGGAGAACAACATTAAAAAATAAATTTTAAAAAAGTAATTCCAGTTATTTGGGAGAAGTACTGCACTGGTCTTCCCTTCCAGGCAAATAGTTTGGGAAGTCTTCTTGATTAGCCTTTATATGGTTTTGCATCCACACACAACACACACTATTTTTTGAAGTTATTTGCAGTTGTCTTGTATCAACAAATCCAGAGTGAAGGCAAATAACATGGCTGAATGGTTCCTGCTTCTTTTTAAACCATCTGAGAAGTCATGCACAGAACATCTAAAAGAAACTGAGTGACATCTGCCCCTGAGCACAGTTCATGATTTGTGGGTGCAACCATCACAGACTTCCTGCAATATGTCACAACTAGCCCAGAAGTTATTCACATCCAGTCTCCCCTAGTTTCAAGCCTTTTTCAAAATGTAGATTAAAAATATATAAATTTATAAAGTGATTAGTGTCATTAATGCCTCAAAAATAAAGAATCTATTAATAGAGAATGTCAGTAAGAACTGAAGCGAGATAAACCAGTAGTTCCTTGCCTTTTTTTTTCTTTTTCTTTTTGTGAAAATGTTTGTTCATCTGAAAGCATTCATTCCCTTTACCTTTCAATCACCAGATTTCATGGCTGTGTATTGCCTTCACCCAGGCAAATGTTCCCAGCAATGTGTATGTCTGCTATAATTAATTTTGAAAGAAGACCAGACATGCAAATTGCCATTCATTCTCAGTGGATTTTCTAGACCCAGACTTGCTACACAATGAAAAGTTGCCTCTGATTCTAGCACATATCAAATAAGATTGATGAATCTAATACAAAATGCAGATTCTCTGTTTGATGTAGGTCTGTAAGGAATTCAAACATATATTTTCTCAGTGAGGATAATTCCTCTTAGTTCATTCATGATGCTGCTCTTTTCTTCTGCATTGGTTATCAAATCATCATTAATTATACCAGTGTCCAGCATTAATCATACCAGAGTCTCTGCCATTAATCACATTGGAATTTCTACTGCCATGGGAAACAAACAAGCAAAGTATGTGAGGTTAAGATAAGAAAAAACCAAACAAGCCACTCACCACTCTGAGACCAGTGGCCAGACTTGGAGTGATGCCTTACACCTTTCCTAGCTATTGAATAAGATGAAGCTATGAATTCCAGTAATAACAACTCAGGAAACCTTGGCATTTAGCACAATATACTGTGAAGTATATGTACAAAACGTACATCAGCTTTTATTTTTATTAATGTGATACATTAGCTAATTTAAAATAGCTAAACAAGCTATAATTAAAGTGGATTTTCAGGCTAGAGCTACTAGTTTTGACTAGAACTTGTTCTGCTAGCAGGGTGTAAGTCAAGATGTCAGTGGCCATTCCATACTTGTGTTACTCTGTGTCTGAGAAATTGTAAAGAAAAATCACTGGGTAAAACCTGAAAACTATGACAAATGCCTCACTTATGCTTTTAATACTACTTTAAAAATCCTTTTCATGTTTATATTTTTAATTTGGTGCTCAGATTTGAGTAAGAGCCTTCTCTGTGTTTTGTAGGGTCCCTACACTGGGAACTGCAGGTCCATGTTTGGAACCCATAGATGTTACAGTATTTCGCAGAAGTACACCAAATACTTTAGGCTGTCTTTTGAATTGCTTCTGCACCCTGGGCCTGCTGAGGGCTGAGATATATTAACTTGGCTACATATCTCCTGGATTAGAGCTGACATGCTTGGCCAGCCTGGGGTGGAACATATTCAAGTGGATATACTAAAATTGATGGCGTTGCATTGAAGCACATTCTGAGCAGGACCAGATGAAGGTTACCATCCTATGCTCAAACAACCTAACAAAGGCAAGTATATGCTTAAGAAGTAGTGATTTTTATATAGATATATGGGGAGAGGAGAAAGGAGAGGAGAGGAGAGGANGAAAGGAGAATAAAACCTCAGCTCTAATAACCTCTTTGCAATTCCTAATATTTACATTCACCACAGTTTAATGATAAATGCACGGCATCATGTGGAAAGTTATACAAGTATGGCAGGAGCTGAGCCTGTCAACAGTGCGCAATAGTCAATGCAAACACAGACAGTTACAAATTCACTCAGGCAACCAGTAAATCAGATCATTAGGAAAGCTGCCTTTTGCAACCATTCCATTTTAGGGAACATAGAAATCCATATCAACTAAAAATAAAAAAAATACCTAATAATAAAAAAAAATATTAAAGCTTCCAATGTATTTTTTAAACAAGAAGAAGAATTTGCAGTTTAGGGTAGGGATATGCAATTTTGTGAAACAACTCTCAGGGATTCAGTGTGCCATTGTACAAATGGTCCTTACCACACAGAGCAAATTAAGATTACATTGATAGCTGCTGCAGAAAAACATCTTCAGCAGCTTTTCATCTGAGAACATATTTCTTGTTTGCCAGGATTTGGCCTCACCTACAACACATTTTGCTAAGAGTAATTTGAAAACTGTGAATGTGATGATAGCCTAATCACTCAAAACTTTAGCAATAAAAATATTGAAAAAGAGGTTGTTTTATAAAGAAGATAGCTAAATAGAATGGTTAGTTTGACAGAAATAGAAAATATGACTCAGATAGGGAAAAGAGCTCTTTGCCCTTTAAAAAAATCACTTTTGTTCTTCCTCTTTCTCTGACAGAGCAGCCTTTCAGGGAGAGTCTGGTGATGCTGCATTATTGATGTGATACAGGTCTCCAGTGGAAACAGATGTGATATGTTTGGTTTTCTCTGATAGTCTGGGCTGAACACAAAGCAAATTATTGAATGTCAGAAGACTCGGGTTCATTGAGACTGTTCAAAGCACATGTTTAAAAGAAGTTCTTAAATAATAAATCTTAAATTTCAAGCCTGTTGCATAACCAAAAGTCATATGTGTACTAAAAGAAATGTGTCCCAAAAGATTTTGCTGAGACAAACTGCAAATGAAATTAAAATGCATATGTGCAGCTTTAGGATTTGTTTGTTCCCAAACCAGGCACTGATTACTGGAGTGAAAGACAAAATAGCATGGTGTACGTGAACACAAAATTGCAGAACTATTGAGGCTGGAATATATACCATTTAACAGAATGTGTGTAATCTCTCCAACAATTTTTCCAATCCATGTCGGATCCTTTATTTTTAAAAAAACACCATTTGACACCATAAACGTTTTCTTTGTTGACCTTTGGTTTCTGTCAGGGTGTTTTACTCACAGTCTTCCCACACAAGTGGTCATACAGAGGTAGAAGAAAGCTGGTTTGGCCCAGGTTAGGTCACAGGCCAGCTTCAAAGGAATTCTAAGGCTGCTGTACAAAAAAAACAGGTTTTCAGTCTATCCACCCCAGTGAACCCTTCTGTGTACATTAGGGAGCAAACCCAAGCCAGAGGATGAGTTTTCTGTATTAACTAAGATACCTGCCTCAGATTTGCCTTTCTAGATCACAGTGGACCTGTAACAAGACTTGACTAAAGCAATCAGCGGCAATCTCCTCCCCAGAATAAGTGCGGCAGTAATGACGGGACGTGTTAGATTATGTCTCACGGACGTGATAGTTTAAATTTAATCGGTTTTCACGAAGTAACTCAAAAGAGAACATTGTATTCTGGGTGAGATCACTGATGGATCTCAGCCGCCACTTTGTTCTTCGTCCTCTTGCTTCACCTTCTCACCTGCTCCTTGACTTTGTCCCCGGGCACTCCGGCGACCCTGGGTGGGGCGGGGGGACACGCCGAAGGTGAGGCGGCGGATGGCGAGGCCGCGCAGACGGCAGCGGTGGGAAGCGGCCCCAGGGCGATCGGGGCGGGCCGGGCGGGGCGGCGGCCGCAGGTGCGCAGGTGGCGGGGGCGGCGGCCGGGCCGCCCTGCCGCAGTTTCCCTGTGTCACCGCTCCCGTCNGGAAGGGTCTCGCTCGGGTCCTGTTGGCGCTGCTAAAGCTGTATTTGGGCTTTGCCGGGCAAGGTGGTGGCGGTGCTTGCGGGCTCTCCGCAGGAGCCGGCGGCGGTCTGGGGGTGGCTGGGGGGTCGCGGTCCGTTCGTGCGGGATGTGGCTCCCGCCCCCGCGGGTCCCAGCCGGGGGGTTCCGTGGCGCTGCGGCCGCTGGCCGTGCCCTCCTTCGCCGGCCGAGCGCTGCCCTCGCCATCGCCGAAACTAAGTGCCAGGCGATGCCGGGCTGCGGGCTGGGAGCGTTCCTCGGAGCTGATGACCATCTGTTATCGCCGTGGAGAGGAGACGGGCACTGGCTAGTGGGGCAGCGGAAAATGAGATAAAGGAATCGGCAATTAAAGAATTAAAGCAAAGCATGCCCCAATAATTACACTTTTGCATCAACAAAATGCTTTCTCCTTTTTTTTTTTTTTTGGGGGGGTGGTAAATAGTTCAGCGATAGGAAAGAAAAATCTCTGCTCTTTGTTTTGAGCGTGCAGTACCTCGGAGAGTAATTTAACAACGTCCTTGCTGACAACACCCGTCTTTTTTTCCGGGGAAAATACAAACAGAGTAAATGGGACACGATATTACTGTATACGCGGCAAATCTGGCATTAGAACAGAACAGAAAAGAGATGAGATTTAAAGGCTGAACAGGGGAAGAGGAGCAAGGTAATTTTTTTTTTTTAGGTGCTTACTTAATCGCCTCTCAGTGCAATTAATTGAACTTTTTGAGTCGTGCTGTCATCTTTTGCCCCCTCAATGAAAAAATAATAGGACCCTCAGACAGAGAAAGGGGGGAGGGGATCCTGCTGCTTGGTAGCATGAAGAAATAGGTTCCAAAAAGAATTGCAACAGTGCAGGAATTGCTCCTACATGCTGTGCTTTTTAGCTCAGATCACTGGAACAGAGGGATGACTTCTGATGTTCAAGTAAGACAAAAGCTGCAAATGTTCAATGTTTAGTCCCTCGCCAGTTTCCCTGCAAGCACTCCTTATGGTTTCCCCGGGTGACTTGCAAGGGTTCACTCCTCCTTTAGTAGTATTTGACCTGTCATCTCTTACCTACTAGCCACCATCTCTCCTTTCTGAGGGCGCGAGGGGGTGGGGCAGTGGGGGTTGTATTTATCGGTGTTACATAACGGTTACCTGGAGCATCGCACGTGTTCCCAAACTAGGGATGCTTACTGGACCACAGGCAGGAGATGAATTTCTGTAATATTGCTGATCAAGTGCAGAGGGCTAGGGAAAACTTTCATAGGGCACCACTTTTCAGTGTTAAAATATTTCCTGTGTGCATTTCACAGTAATTTCTTTCCCACTCATTTAAGCAAGACAAGTAATATGGTTAACTCTCCCTCCAGTAATGGGTAAGTAGTGTTTTTTGAAACACTGATACCATTGAAACAAGTGGTATCTATAGATCAAATATACTGCCTTCCTGCTTTTATTTCCCTCATCCCCTCAAATCCTGCATGACATCACTAAACACAGTGTGCAGTGTAACCCCAGAGCATGTTAGGGAGTGGAGCTCGGCATCCTCTGAGCTCAGGTACTTTGTGAACTCCTTTTTAGACCAGCAAGATCTTTTTTTTTTTGTTTAAATTATACCACTATCTCTATCATTTACCTGGAGTCTAAAGAATTTAATTAGCCGTTGGCAAGAGCGTACAGGGGCACGTGACTGCTTTGATGTTGTCGGTCTGCCTGTCTCTTTCTCACATACAAGGCTGTGTGGGCAAGGGAGATCTTGGTTGCCTGTTGGTGTCAACTCCTGTCCCACTTGTTCAGGGTTTTAATTAGCAGGACTTTGAAGGAAGAAGAGCAAACAGAGGCATCTCTTGTGCTGTAGGTCAACCTTGGTCCTCATCCTCTTCTCTTCTCCCTTTCACTGCAGGAGCTGGAGTGGCTGTAGGGGACAGTGCGCTGGTAGCCAGCCATGATCGCCACTGGAGGCCTCCTGAGGATCTCAGCTAGGAAACAGGACCCCTTGCGACCCCAAAGCCAAGTCCCCAAACGCAAACGCAAGGCCAAAAAGAAGCGCAAGAATGACGTGGTGGTGGTGAAAGGCAAGCTTAAGCTGTGCTCCCTCTCAGGGCTCATTGCCCTCTGTGGCATCCTGGTACTGCTGGTGGGCATTGCCTTGGCTGTAGTGGGCTACTGGCCAAAGCCCAGCCAGGTGTACAGAGAAGGTGGCTTCAGTGCGGGCCGGCACCTAACACCACAGGGTGTCACCCCCAAGAATCGCTCCCAGAGCCAGGAAGGGGCACAAGCAGGGATCTATCCGGAGTCACCCCCCAGAGCTAATACCTCCACCACTGCTACTGCTGGTGAGTCCTCACAGTCCCCCCCCACTTCCTCATCCTCCCAGGCCTCAGTGGGTTTCCTTTTCCGTCTTTTCTCAAGCTACTTGCATTCAGACAAGCTGAAGGTGCTGGGCCCTCTCATCATGGGCATCGGCATCTTTCTCTTCATCTGCGCCAATGCGGTATTGCACGAGAACCGCGACAAGAAGACCAAGATCATCAACCTGCGTGACCTCTACTCCACCGTCATCGATGCACACAGCCTGCGGGCCAAGGATGGGAGCGCCCCAGCCTCAGCCCCTCTCAACGGCTTTGTCAACTACGTGCAGTCCCAGGGCCTGGAGCTAAAGCCTGGCAGTGAAGGTCTGGGTGCTGCAGCCATGCTGGCCAAGAGTTCCTGGCCACCAGGACTGGGTGTCTCCCTTTCCCCACCGGATCTGGCATCCTCACCGCGGCGTTCCTCCTTCTGCCCCCCACCACAGCCACCCAGTCTGGCTGAGGCTGTGTACAGCATCTGCCGGGAGCGTGCTGCCCTTGCTGGCTGCACTGTCACCAGCCCTCCCTGCAGCCCACCAGAGAGCTGTGACCGCTGCAGCACAGCCAGCTCCATCATTGGCTCCTCACTGAGCGCTTTTGCCCTCCTGCCCCTGGGGTCAGGCAGTGGAGGGGGAGGCTGGCGGAGACCACCTGGTGAGCGGGGAGCCCAGGAGATCCCTCGGGGAGAGTTTGAACTGAGCCTAACAGACCTCAGCAGCAGCCACATCAAGGGAGGCTGTGGGACAAGGAGACACAAGCTGGTTCTCAGGCGGCAGAGCACCAGCTGCTTGCCTGATGCCAGACGTCCACTTTTCCCTGAGCCACCTCAGTCACCAGCTGTCAGCAGGGTCCTGGACTCCAGCCTCTCGGTAGAGGCATCGTCTAGCTACTCCAAATCTCTGGGTCTGGGGGGATCACCCCCCTCAGCTCCTCCTGCCACCACCAGGACGGACTCCCACAGCTCCCAGTCTGAGCCTTCCAGCAGCAATAAGGGCTACAGCCACCTGGAGGAGGCTGGCACCTCCTTGGAGTCAGTTGCCAACACCGCAGCCAGTAAAATTCAGGATTGTGAGGAGGAAACTGTTGCGAAGATGGACCCCCTCAAGGCTACCAGCAGAGAACAAACAGGGGAGCAATCTCAGCAAACTCAAAGACAGTACACAAATAAAGAGAAACTCTTTATGATTTCTAGGTCACATGCTGCATTAGGGCTGGAAGATGGGGAACTGGAGAGTACTGGCATCTAAATAAAACAGAGAAGGTACAAGGACACCTTGCATCCCTCCACACCTTTCCCCCTTCTTCATCTCCTTTTGGACTTAGGAAACCAATCAATATCCAAAGAGCTGCACTATGTTACCCTTGAAAATTGAATTACATAAATCCTGTAGATGACTTCAGGAAGAAAAAAGAATCCTTTCTGTCTTATCGTGATTGTATGTTTCATGCAAGCCAAATTGTATTAAATATCCACAGTCCAGGAAGTTCTTTGGATCAGATTAATACAATTTCAGATGGTATAGCTGTGCACTTTACTGTTTTGATTTCCAAGTGCCCCTTCTTCTCCTCTGGTTTCTTTCTTGCTGATTTGCCACTAACTGCTTGAAAACTGCAGGCACCTTTTTAAGCTCAAAAGCAATGTGGTGTTCAGAAAGAAAGCTGAGTTCTATCTTTGTTTTGGTTCAATCACTACAAAGTTTGCAAGGCCTTAAGGACGACGTACCTTGACAAAGAATGAGTTTGTTTAAATTCTGGAAAAAAATTAAGTTTAGAAGAGACTGGAGCAGAACAGAGCTCTCATTATTTAGTTAAAACCATTACATTCCTGAATCCAAAATACATATTATTATGTGATACTTTATTAAAGTATTATTACAGTATGTATTGACTAATAGCATTAAAAGATTTTTCTTTTTTGTAATAAAACATTTACAAACAAAATTTCCATAAGAAGTCCTTTATTTTGGTAAGTAACTATGGGTATCAGTAACTTTGGTTTTATACTGTGAAAGATTATAGAGATGCTATGAGGCCAAAGGTTTGCTTATACTTTTAAGTAGGTAGTTAATAATTTAGGTGTAATTTCAAAATAAATACTGGTTCAGTCTCTGAGAAACCACACTGTAATTCAGACAGCAGATTCTGTCTCCATTTCTGACAGTACTCTGTGACAGACAGCTGAAGAAATGAGAGATTTTGATGCTAAGGAAAGAAAATGTTTAAAGGTTTTGGTCTTGTGTTCCAATTGGGGTTTTTTTTGAGTAGCAGATTAATCTTGAACTACAGCATCTTCTTTCTCGATTTTTCACTTCCCTTATAACTGTTACATCAAGTTATGTTGTTATGGCTCCTATTTGTGAATGCATGTACATAAGCTCAATTTTGAAGCATAATGATAGCCTTGTCAGTCTCTTAGCAGTTGGCCATATTGAAGCCAGCAGAGGTTTTTTTTCACTGAGTTCAGCATGGTGAGGATTTCTTTCTGCATGAGAAAAGCATCAGGTTTCCTGAAGAATGCCTTGTCTGTTGGCAGATTTTTGGTAAATTGATGAGCTGTTTCTTTTTCATACCTGCAGCACGTCAGACGCTTTTGTTTTGCCAAAACAGCTTAAAGCACTCAGAAAATTTTGTCAATACTTCAGATTTTAAATATGGATGTGGCATTTCTCTACTATAGGAAGAGAAATCCACATTAAACAAATACAGTGTGGAAGCATACAGAAGTCTTTCAGTTGCAATTATTTTTTTTGTTGTGGTTTCATGTTTTAAAATACTTAGTTACATGTTTACTCACATTACAGTACATTGTGACAGAATATAACTACCACGGAATGCAATTGCCTTTAGTAATCCTGCAAAATTCTGTAATAAATAGGGCTAATTTAAAAGAAAAGAAGAAAAGAAAAAGAATAATTTACCATGACAGAGTCTGGTAACTGGAGAAGCAGAAAGTGCTTGTGCTTGTTTTCTTGAGCAAGAGAGACATCCAGGTGGCAATATCTTTCCTTCTGTCAGTGACAACCACTGCACTGACAATATGAACATCACTGTGAGATTTGCTATCAAACTGCTAGCACACAGCTGGCAAAAATCTGTTGTAAAACTGCCTGGATTGGCATGGGCTGGATTAGGCACTGGAGGAAGTGGTGAGCAGGTGGCTCAGCTGGCATGGGCATTTGCATGGGGCTTTCCTTTCAATCCTCCATGGGCATGTGCTCCTTCTCCTGTGACTTCCAGAAAGATTTATGAGATGTGTCTGAGAAGCAGAGGTGCTGATGGAGATGCTAGTTACTGACAGAGCTGAAGACATCGTGTTTGTTTTTTTTCACACTAAAACCCTCCATGGAGGTGCGAGGGAAAAGGTGAGTTGTGTGAGACTTACCGGGTCACAGAGTCCTCGTGAAGAGGTGACAGGGATTTCTTTTGTTCTGAAAGAGGGTAAGATATGCTTTTTAAAATGTTCTTTGTAAATGTTTCTTCAGTCATCCAAATCTACACTGTGCTCTGGAAAAAAAAAAAAAGTACTTTAAAAAGCCTCTGGTTATTCCCTAGATTGATTTGAAACAAAACAGACCAGTAATTATTCTGGTGATTAATTTACTGCAAAGCTTTCTGAATGACAAAATTATAACAGTTTGCATTTAATAAGTAAAATTATAGCTTGTTCCTGTGTTGCCAAAAAAAGATGTGAAACATGAACTTTCATCAGTCGAGCTGGATTTTTTAATGACAGTAGCTAGAAGTGATTTGTAACATATAGATTAATAACCAGCAAAAGCTACTCCTCTGTCTTTGCAAGTCATTGTTTTTGTGAATTTATTAATTAAAACTATTTGTTGAGCAATTTATGGGGGGAGGGAGTTGCAGTTGGAAATTTTTGTTTAAAATTCAAGATGGGCAAGTTAGTCTGACACCCCGATGTTGGAAAATGACTGAGAGATTCAACCCCTGTGCACCAACTGTGACTGCTGTTAGTACCATTAGCCTTGGAGAGAAACATAGCCAGTAAGGAGCTGAATCTTTCCTGGTGATACACACAGGTGATGTAGGTGCTGGGGTTTGTGCTTTTACTGGTTACTGAGTTTCTCTGAGCTGCCCTGACTACTTCTCAGGACTGTCAGGCTGCCTCTTGGCCATCTTTTATACATCCTGTCACATACTTACACATTTTCCTCCAATCCTGTCTCTCCATTTGAACCTTCGTCTCCAGTGTCCTGCCCCCTAGTGCTTCCTGCACAGTCCTTGTCAACAGCCAAGAAGCTACCTCTACTTACCAGTATCCACCTGCCTTCATGTTGCAGAAAGAGATGGGCTGCCACAGGTTTATTAAGAAGAAATATATTCATTTAAATAATTTTTAAAAATGTATTGTTTATTATGAAGGAGTCTTTAGTCCCTGTGTTTAAGAAGTGATATCCCTGAAAGCATTTTCAGCTGGAATACCTAGCCATAAATTTTTGCTATAGAAAAATCATGCTTTGGTTTAGAAATGTGTATTTTTGGTTTGTTTGGCTTTTTTAGCATTGAAGTGGTATAATATTTATATAAAATTTCCAGAGAAAAGTTAATTTCTGTCTGAATCTTGCCATCACTAGGTAGAAGGCTGTGTCTGTTCGTTATGAGTATAGATGCTGTTTGGAACAGTCTGAGGGCAGGCAAATGCCCTAATTGTACTTCAGTCATGCTGCTGCTGTTTGTTACAAAATCCTCAGGACTCTGGAGAAGCTGCTGACGTGATTGTCCTGTAACCCAGTTCTGGCTCAGTTTTCACTGGCTAGTGAAGTATTTAAAATCCTTGCATTAACCTGACTTGCTTGGCTGGACTGATTTACCAAACTCCCCAACTGTTGACATATCAGCTGATCTACAAAAGACCAGATTTATTACCCTGTATTGTTTAGATACATTTTAGCTGCCTTTTCAAGGACTGGTGCTGTCCAACAATGAGCAACAGTGCATGTACAAACATTGAATTGGGTAACTGTTAACATAGTTTTACGTCTGCAGTCTGAAATACAGGTTTTATGGATTGTAGATTTTCATAACAGCCAAAACAGTTTACACAGAAGTAGCAATATGACCTCAATTAAACAACAATTTTTATTAAAAGCAATAGACATGGCAGAACGATAAATCTTACTTGACTACAGGAGGAGGAATAGCCTTTAATAATGCTTAATGTTTTTTCTTTCTACAAAAACCCACACAAAATACAAATGCTTGGTGATAGCTGACTAGTAAAATCTTAATAAAAGTATAGATTTTGGGGGGCATTTTTTTCTTCTAGAAAAAAAAAAGGTTTCTTTATCACGTCTCCCAGATTGTCAGTAGCAATAACATAATGCTTTAGCCAGGTCACTTAATTACTGTTTTTCATTTTGGGCCTACAACCAGTGAACAAGATGCACAGCATGTGCTGGCATAATCTGAGAGGGTAAATAGGGTATCACAGCCTCAGGAAAAGTCTTCCGTGGAGGAGTATACTGTTATTATTTCATTTTAGAAGCCAGACTTTCTATTTACTTCTTCTAAAAGCTCCAAAACAAAAAAGTCTAAGTGGGCACACTAAAAATTATTTTCTGCCATTTAGCTTACACTGTAAACATGGAGACAGAGGGAGGCCCTGGAGATCTGACAGGTGTGTATGATCAGTGAAATGACACTGAAGTTTGGATGGGGGAACTAGGCTACTAGAAAGGATCTGACTGGATCACAGGATAATGCAGGAACTGGAGGAGCATGGCTTGTGCTTATCCACTACTTAGTCTTTTATCTACATTTTAATAAGACAGAAACAGTCAAGTCACATAAATACTTTTTTGAAGTGGTTTGGGGTGTTTTTTTTGTTTGCGTTTTTGTTTTTTTGTTTGTTTGTTTGTGTTTTTTTTAATTCTTGGTTATTCTTTTAAAATTACATTGCAATGAGAAGGAAAGCTTGTTTGGTGAAAATACCAAAAGAGATTCAAACTAAACAAATGTCAAAAATCACTATTAAAAACTCAATCTGTGAGGTTTCCTTCAGCTTCCTCTGTACCAAGAATTTTCAGTCTAAGATTTCTGAGTATTACTTTTTCTTTTTTCCTTTCTCCCTATGACAAGTTTGGTTCTAGTGAGGATGTGTAGCTGATACTCTCATACTGGAATGCAGAAACAGGGAGAAATTGTTTGGCCTTACACAAGCACCTTGTTCCATGATAAGCTTCACTCCTACAGTAAAAAATGGCAAGTAGAAAGTGAATATTTAGCATTCAAGTGATTAATATATAATTTTCATAAAGGTTTAAATTAATTCCAACTTTGAAGAAAACATAATCCACAAGATTGGAGTATAGTTATTGCCAAACAATGGAAGAGCCATCATAGTATCTACTGAAATATCTAAATATACTGAGACGAATCATGGTTTGTTTTGTTAGTGGTTTTTTTTTATTATTTTTATATACTGTCTTATCTATAAAAGATAAGACACTGCAATATTCAACATCGCATAAGATAATATGATGTAACCTCAGATTACATTTTGTTCATCACTCGTAAGGTTTGGTATGATCCTCCCTGCTCTGCCTGAAAGCAGTCTGAGACCATGCCATACAGCTCCCGTTTTGTTGCCAAAAGCTAAATCAGCCATTTCTAAAGGAGCAGGGCTTCAGAACATAACCATCAGTTCTGGCAACAGTTGGAGCTGCTGAAGACTGCAGAGATGGCTTGGAACAACTTGCAGTGCAGCTCCCTTCACACCTTGGAGCAGCAAAGAAACCTGTGGCAGGGTCTCACAAAAATCTTCCAGCAAAGGCACCTAAGAGTCATGAGAATCAGCTCCATAAGGATAAATCCCCAATGAGCTAATATGATACTTTTTGCAACACCATAAACTGGCCTTCCTCCCTCATTTCTGGAGTGTACTTTAGGTCTCTTTGAGAGTTGTAGCGTGTTTTTACTTGACTGACTTTACAATCAAAATCATTTTAGAGAAATGCAGTTTGGTTTCAGAGTCTAATAGAAACTATTATTTAAAATGCTTGTGGAGTCCCTATTTAATTAGCATCAGATGACCTCACAGTCCTTAATGTACTTCTCTCTAACATGCCTGGGTAGAGAGCATGACTGTCTTCCTCTGTAAAAACAAGGCACAGAAATACAGCCACAGACAAAGTATGCAAATACCAGATTTTTATTTTTTTTAAAAAAGGAGAAGGGTATAAGCATCAGTATGTAATGATGACAGCATCTGGTATCATGTGTTTAAGTGATGTTTCCAAACCGTGCAAGTAGCCTGCCATGGAACAGAGCCTTGAACACTTGTCCTCCAACACGAGATCCATCCTTCTGCACCCGAGGCACTGAAGTGCTAATTTATTTCACTGTCTTTCAGACTCATCAAACACAATATTACATGAAATAACTTTGCGAGACTTTCCTGCAGAATATTAAAGGACACAAGTGATACTAGGCACCTGATGACATTTTGTTTCAAATGAGAAACTTAAAATGAGAACAGGTAAAGTCTGACACTGCTTATTACTTTACTGTGGTAACACAGCATAAGGTGATGATAGTAGCAGCTCTTTGGGTTTTGGAAACTTAAAACTGTCTTCTGGCACTGCTAACATAATTAACACTACAGGCTGCCTTGGGGCTTGAAAATGCAAACAGAACAGTTCTTGCCCTTGTGTTTGTCTTTGCAATGTGTACAGCATCTGGAGCAGCAGAACTGAAACAAAGATGGGTGCTGAGGCTGCATCTCTCACCATGTCTCACCACAAGCAAGCTGTGGAAGGAAGTTGTTTCTTTTAGACCATTAAACTAGTGTTAGTGCCTCTTACTGTAATGAAGCAGTTGCACACCTTAGAGTACTGCTTGGGTCTAACAAGCAAAGGAAAGGTGAGGATACCTTCCTAGCAATGTTCTCTGCAAGCATATGCTGCCTCTCCTCTGGCACACAGAGGGGAAAACTAAACAGAAGCTGTAGCATAGTTCTGGGATCAGTGAACTCCTGG
The DNA here is from genome assembly GCA_013400415.1 of Scytalopus superciliaris. NCBI lineage: Eukaryota > Metazoa > Chordata > Aves > Passeriformes > Rhinocryptidae > Scytalopus > Scytalopus superciliaris. Next base: position 442,111 of record VXBX01009031.1, read on the forward strand.
TGCTGCAGCAGGTCTTGGTAGCCATTTGGTTACCATTTGTCAGTGACAATTTGGTAAAAGAGGAAAGGGTCACATGATGACCTATGGAACATCAGCAGCTTTTAGCCATCACCAGTTTGTATGCCAGCTGCCAGTACAGTACCTAATGAGCCCCCAAAGGAGTTACCCAGAGAGCAAAAGAAGCCAATAAGAGTGCAGGTTACATCATCATTGATATCACCAAGAAGACACTAATGAAGATGGAAAGCAAAGCAACAAGTCATTGAGTTTCTGTTGCACTTGCCCTTGCAGTTTTGGGTTGTCCAATGTGGACAAACAGAGGAACCACAAAACGTTGCAGTTGCACCAGCAGCAGTCAGAAGCACTCAGCTGCTTCCACCTATAGCTGTTTCTGGTCTTCACTTATCACTGCTTCCGAAAGAGCTCTCTGCATGTAAATGGCAAACTGATCCAATCCTCTATTCAAATAAACACTTTATGCTGCCTGGTGATTCACCAACAGGTTGAATTCCCATATAACCAACAGATTCCTCAACAGCAATGTTTTCTAGCAAAGTTTATTAGGTATATATTTGTCATGGTTCAACCCCAGCCACCAACTAGGTACTACACAAAATGTTCTGTAGAATGTCTTGGGTTAGTTTACAGCTGTAGATAAATCTCACTGGCAATTTAGGCAAATATACTCAGATAACTCTGCTGCCATTAAAATAATAGAACTATGTGTTTCAGCAAAACTGATAAAGTGAACACAAGTGTTTTGTTTAATCATGTCCTAGAGAAATCATGGGAGACAAGAACCAGATTTGAATCAACAACAGATACTCTTCTTAGAATTGTCATTTTAAAATTCTGTTTCTTGTCAGACATGAAATCTGTCCCATCAGTGTTCAGACATTCACAGATGCTTTGGTAGATTCAAGATGCCCAAATATTAGAAAGTTAAAGCATAAATTATTTGGATTATTTTAAAATGAGTTGTGAATGTCTCTGAGGAGTTAGAATACAGGGAAAATAAAGACTACATCCTAAATACCTTTAGATGTTTCTAAAAGATTTCTTAAATACAAAAGCAGAATACATGTAGCATTGTGGGGGATGGAGAAGTTTTTTATCAGCAGGAGCTTCAAGCAGCCTGACTGAGTAATATATCCATTTCAAACACATGTTGATAAATGTTCCATACTATGATGCTGGATTGCCTAATCTTTTTTGCTTTCCTTCCTACCACATGAGATGAGAGATTATTTGCATTACTCATAGTAAATGGAAGAAGTATCCAGCTTTCTCTTGAAAAATCTGTTTGATCAACACAGGGAGTGTAGTTTTCATGACTCTAACATAACCACTAATGCACTGTTTTTACCATCTTAAAATATAGAAGCATTAGCAAGTCTCATTCTATCAAGAAGAGTCTTGAGAATTGCTGTTTCTCCTCTGTCAAGGACTACAACTTAATCAGCTTTTGTTTAATTGAATAATTCTGTTGTGGAAGAGAGTGAAAGCAATTGTTACACGTGCTTGAATCTGCATACTGCAGCAACATGACATAAATAAATCATCATGGTTATGCACATCCAAAACACATTACTTCTACATAGCCTAAATAACTAAGCCAAATGCTAAAAATTGAAATTCTGGTGCAACACATGGAGTAACATATGTACTCAGAGTAAAACAGGTGTCATAGATGGAGACAGTAATGAGGAAGTAGCTGATCTCATCGCAGCAGTGATTTAAAGTCATAGTTATAGTAATCAGAGCTGTAGTAACTGAAGGCAATGCCAAGGAGCCTACCTGCAGCCCAGGTGCAGATGAGGAGCTCTTCCCACCAGTACCACATCATAAGTTGGGCACATAGGAAAGGGCCCAACTTAAGGCAGGAGTGATTCCCGCAGCAGGATATCCTTAGTGCTAAGTTGCTGCTTTCAGGCCCCACCACTGTGGCTGGTGCTTCCCTGTGTCCTGGGTGAATGTTGCCCCACCAGAGACTAGTGGTGCATTGCCTAAAATTGCAGCACAGAGACTCTCCCTTAGTACGTGAGGAACAGGGACACTGGTGGCAGCAGCAGCCTCAGCATGCCTCAGCTCACCCTGCAGAGGAGCCCAGCAACCTCAGGAACAGGAGCATGAAAGAAGCATTTCATAGAATGGTTTCAGTTAAAGGGTTAAATAGTTTAAGGAAGGGACCTGCAAGACCATCTGATTTCAATAACCCAGCCACAGGCAGGGTCACCTTCCCCTAGATCAGGTTGCCCAAGCCCTATCCATCATGGAATTCAACACTTGCAGGACTGGGACACTGACAACTTCTCTGGACAATCTATCCAGTGTTGCACCACCTCACAGTAAAGAATTTCTTCCTAATAGGTAATCTGAACCTGCTCTCTTTCAGTTTGAAGCCATTCCCCCATGTCCTGTCATTACATACTCTTGTAAAACATTTCCCACCACCACCACCCCTCCCCATCTCCACTATCTCCTCATTCTCCACACCCATTACACACATCAGTACTCTCTGATAGGTTTACATCTCCAGGGTTGGAGCCTGTCTGAGACAGGACAGTCCCTGACAACAAATCCTGCAATTTGCTGCTGCTTCTTTGCATCATCTGAGTAAACTGAAGACTACAGGGAGAATTTGTGCCCCTTCTGTCTGATCTTACACCTTCGTTTGCGGATGCTCCTTGTTTAAGTGCTTCTCTGCAAGCCCCTGATGTATGCTTACCCATGCATTTGCTGCAATTCCATTTTGTGCTGGCCCCACTTTCCACTGCAACAAGTCAGTGGTGCACTTGCTCCCTTATTCTGAGTAGGAATGGTTCAGTGCCCCCATTGCAACAGGGACTCTGCAAACCAGAACAAGATGGCCTTACAAGCAAAAGACTAACAGGCTGCCAAGGCAAGCTAGCCCAGAGCCTTTACCAGCACAAAGGCGTAATGTTGGACACCCTGCCCTGCAGCAGCAGGCTGAGCAAAAGGTTTCAGCTATGAAATGCAGTCAGAAACATCATGGAGGAGCTAGAAATGTAGGATCCTATGCCAAACTTGATAATTGGTTTGGGGGAAGAATAAATTAAGAGTAGCATAGAAAATAAACTGCAGTGGGAAAAGCATTGTCTAGGGAAGGTCTAGTGATGGGGCAATGAATCAACTTTGCAGATTCCTCAAAGGTGTTCTCCTGACAAAGGGAAAAAGAAATGCACTCCAATTTTTGAGAGGTAGATTTAACTATATTTTTCTCCTGGCTATAACCGGGTTAGGGAGACCTGATTTAAGGCACCACCTTCACTTGCACTATCACCTGATTTCTATGCACAAAGGTATTGGTTAGTCAAGCAATATTTCTCCCTTCCTACTCTGAAAAACCAGAATGGTGTCACTGCAAGTCCTGCAGCCACCAAGATAGATGGCAACACAGGAGGGGGGGTGGTGAATAGGGCAAGTCAAGAGATATGGTATGCAGATATGCCAAGGAATAGATACTTGGCTCTTGCCCTCAGTGAATACTAAGACATGGAGAGAAAAATAGAAAAATAAAATACATACAGCCAGAAGAGTGTCCATCTCTTAACAGATGAATGCTTTTTTGTCAAAGCTTAAGATCCTGTAACAGTGAGGTACAATAACATCACTTCTTATGCATTTAAAATTTTTCTTATGCCAGCAAAAGTTAAAATGCCATGAAACACATCTTAAAAATATAAATTTAAGTCAAGCTTGAGATTTGACTGATAATATTCCCAAACCTGAAAAATAAATAAATGTATTTATAACTCATATCTATTTTGAGGAGGGTTTCATAACAGTACCTAGAGTGTTTCAATTATTCAGGATGAAATTATATTGCTTCAATATAATTTTATTTCAATTATGTTTTATTTGTTTCAAGATAACTTGATTATTTCTGCAAATAATCATTTCTGGGCACTCTGTGTGTGAAATTAGTAGATAGGGTCATTTTAATATCAGTCTCTGAAGATGTTTAAGAGTTTTAAGTGAAGTCAGTCAAGAGTGAAAATGTCTTTTCCACAAAGTTAAAACTGAGAGAAGAAAAACTTGTTGCCATCAGAGCTGCAGAGTCTCCTGGAGCCCCCTCACCCTCCCCCTTTTCTGGCTGAGGTCCCTGCTCAGACTGGATTTCCCACAGATCACCAAATACAAGGAGATAGCACCCCCTGGGATAAAACTAGAGAATCAAGTCCATAGATTTTATAGAAATAGAAGAATTAATTATTCTGTGAAGCACTCTTGGGCCAAAATACTGTATTTGGAGGCAAAGCATTAAAAAATATCTGATTGTGCAAAATAACCTCCACATTTCTCAATTAAATTTATTTCATTAAACAGAATTCCTGACAATTGTCAATAACAACCTTAAACATGCAGGAAGATGGGGGTGATTTCATGTCAACAGCCTCAGCTAAGACCTTGGTGCCACCAATGGTAGTACCTCAGCTTGAATCTGAGCAGGATTTAACCTCAAATCAATTTAATTCTGAAAAATACTTGTGAACCACAGAGCATCCTAAGCTTAGCCCTCTACTTAAAGAGTATTTATTGCAAAAAAAAAAAAAAAAACAACCAAAAAGCAACAAAGCACCCTCAACAGGTCTTTGACTTTTATGGAGTGTTTAAGAGAAGGCTGGATGGGGCCTTTAATGTCATGGTCTAGCTGACAAGGCAGGGGGTACCTGGTACCCACTAAAGCTGCTCTCCCCTTCCCCTCTGCAACTGGACAGAGGAGAGAAAATACAAAAAAGGATTTGTGAGTTGAGATAAGGGCTGAAAGAGATCACTTACTGGTCACAGGCAAAACAGACTGAAAGTGGGGATATTAATTAAACTTGTTACTGACAGAATCAGAACAAAAGAGTGAGAAGCAAAACAGTCTTCAAAAAAACCTACCCCCCACCTCCTTTCTTCCAAGTTCTACCTCCTCCCCTCCCAGCCATGCCAGGGAGACAGGAAAGGTGGATTACAGTCAGTTGTTTCTGCGACTGGCAGGAAAAGGAGTCCTTGCCCTGCTTCCCATGGGGTCCTTCCCACAGGAGACAGCCCTGCACAAAGCTCTCTGGCTTAACTGTACCCCATGGGCAACAGTTGTTCACAAAACTGCTGTCCCATGGGTCACTCCTCCATGGGGTGCAGTCCTTCAGGCACAGGCTGCTCCAGTGCAGGTCCCCTGCAGGGCCTCAAGTCCTACCATGGAAAATCTGCTCAGTGAACTTGTCTCTCCACAGGTCAGCAGGTGTCTGCCAGGACCCTGCTCCAACATGGGCCTCCCATGGGGTCATAGCCTCCTTCTAACATTCACCCACTCCAGTGTGGGCTCCTTCACAACCTGAAGGTGGAGCTCTGCACCCCAATGGTCTCCATGGGCTGCAGGGGCACAGCTGCTCCACCACAGTCTGCACCATGGGCTGCAGGGGAACCTCAGCTTTGGCACCTGGAGCACCTCCTGCCTCTCCTTCTGCACTGACCTTGGTGTCTACAGAGTTGTTCACATGTTCTCACTCCCCTCTCTCCTTGTTGCAATTTTCATCTGCTCAATAACTTTCTTTCTCTCCTTAAATACATTATCACAGGGTGTTACTATCCCTCCTAACTGGCTCAGCCTCGGTTGGCAGCAGAAAGCCCATCCTGGAGCCGACTGGCATTGGCTCCACCAGATACAGGGAAAGCTCTTGCAGCTTCTCATAGAAGCCACCCTTTGTAGCTGCCCTGCTACCAAAACTGGCAACAGAAACCAAAGACACCAGTCCAGTCATAGGTTAGACTCTGATCTCAGGGGTCTTTTCCAGCCTTGTTGATTCTGTGATGTTTGTTGCACAATTCACCAACTTCTTTGGTTAAGAGAGACACAAGTCAAACTTCCTATAAACTCTACAAGAATATTGGAAACACAGGATAATCACCTCTCCCTGACACATTTACTTGATAAATGTGTCACTATTTAATGCTTATTCAACACTACTTTTTATTCAACTGCATGAAAGCTGAACCAGGCAACTAACAACACATAATAAGTGCTGCGTTTCCAGCAAAGAAGAATATAAACTAGCATGTACAGGTGCTCATCTCTCATTGCATTAAGAAACTGAAGGTTGAAAGGCTAGTAAAACAGCCAGGCAGCAATTTGATGGGGTTTTTTGGGGGGTTGGGGGTTTTTTGGGGCTTTTTTGTTTGTTTGTTTGTTTGGGGTTTTTTTTTGTTTGTTTGTTTTTAATTTTGAAGACAGAATTACTTAAGTGGTAAGTCCAGTTTAAAAATAAGATTTCTTATTCCACTGGTGATCCAAGCACTGACATACCACGTCTTGCAACTTGAATAAAAATAAGTTTAAATGATATTTCTGAAAGTAGTTGTCATTTTTTTCAGCTGATCTTAAAAAATGTTTCCCAATTTTAAAATTTAAAGTCAATAAATAAAACGGAAAAGAAAAAGCTCTGGGTAGCCCTTAAATGGCTACTTTTGGTTTGGTTTTTGTTGTTGGGGGGGGTGTTATTTATTTATTTTTATTTTTTAATGAAGTAATTAATTTCTCTCTCCTGAGCTTGAAAAGTATGTTCTGATTTAACATCTACACTTTTTAGACTCTCTTTATGAGACTTGCTTCATGTTTCTGCTGCACAGGTCCGTGACCCAAATCTATGGTCAGAAGCCAGCTTCAGAGCTGTTAAACCTACACAGTGTCTGAATTTAAGCCCATCTAGGAGTTCCTTTTGTGAAGGAAAGTGTGCAATACAATTACACTAAGTTGTTTAGGATTTATGGGCTCCAAGATCTGCCCTGGTTTTAACTCTGAGTAACCATTTCCACAATGAGAATATTTACTGAAGTTTAAAGACTTTTTTTTTTCAACAAGAATAGTTGTCAAACTTGTCTTTCATTCCTTCATCTGCTTTTAGTTTCAAGACAATATGATGAGAAAGAAATGGAAGATATCCTAACAGAGAAAACAGTCCATAGTTTTTGTCTAATCCATCCCATCAGCATTCCAGAGTGCCATAAGAAAGCCTCTCTCCTGGCAAAGCGAGTGCAGCCTTTCAGCTGGGGGCCAGGGTGGCAAATATAAGAGTGTGGGTCTGTGCAAAAAAACTGCTTCAAGTTTTTTGCCAAGTAGAGAATTTTTCTCTGTAAACACATCAGATGTTATGAGGAAAACCAGCAAGTTTTGGTAAATGTTTCAAATTGAGAGATTATTTCTTTCTACCTTCATGTGAGGAGACACTGTAGGACTTCTGCCTTGGTAATACACCATGCCATAGAACCCGCAACCAATGACAGCAGAATACACACATGAAAATAAAATGCTTCAAGAAGGTCAAATTGGTACTCACCCCTAAAGTTTCCTACTTCTAATTTAAGGATCAAGCATTTAATGCACCTAAAGCAGAATGACTGTAGGGCTCCAGTGTGAAGCTACCCCCTTTCTGCTGGCTCTGTTGTGCCAACAGAAGAGGCTGGCATCTTCCTGACATGAAGTATAGGCAAACAAGGAAACATCTCTGTTTTCTTCCGCATATGTACAAAGTACAGGACTGTAGGAAGGGAAAGGCAATTGGACTAACCAATATAATCTTTACTTATTTTAACCCACAAATATAAAGCTCTTGCTCAGTTGCATCTAACCTGCAAAATACATAACAAACAAACAAACAAAAACCAAACAAACAAACAAAAAAAAAAAAAAAAAAAAAAACAACCCCAAAACCACAATAAAAACCCAAAACCTGCCCATCTGATCTTTAGTCATTAACACCAATCAATAACAGTATTCAGGATGAGATATTTACAGAATACTACAGAACCTCTTGCTTTAGCATCCTGTTTATTAGAATAACTAGTTCAGCAAATATCCAATTACAACCAGTCAAGATACAGGGAGGTGCAATTGTCAAAGCCTCCTCACAACTTTCTTGGAAAATACTCATCATTGTAGTGCAACACATCATTTAGTACTTTCCCAAACAGAAAAAGTCAGATTTATTGCAAGTTCTCTCCAACCCCATTATTTTATCATTTCAATAGCTCAAGTCAATTCAACTAAACTCAATTAGAAGAAATCAGGAGATTGCATTTATCTTTTACATAAACTACTAGTGCTTATAAAGAATATTACTCAAAGGGGGAAAAAATAGGTAAGTCAGAAACCACAAAGAGAAAAAAAATCATACAAAAAGAACAGTAAATGCAGGGATCATAAGGAGTGAACCAAACTCCCTTCTGGACCTAAATTTCACAATGTAGTTTCCCTGCAGTAGTCATAAAGAAGGACAATTAATCTACTTCAGCACTATACAGACATTCATTTCAGATACTGTCTCCCAAGTGCCTTACATAGTGTCTAATAATCAAACATATTACAATTAATCTGAATAAAAAATACCAGGGAAAAAAACATGGATCCCCTTGGCTAAAGCAGAGCACCAAGAAAATCTAAGACTTACATAAGACTTATTTTATATTCTCCATCACAAAACTGAAAATACACTTATGATTTGAACAGCATTATAGAAGCTTATTTTGACTTGTCATTACAGACTAAAGAGGTGAATTTGGTAGATATTTAGCTTTAAGTGCTATTCTAAATTGTCAAGATTAATCACAATGATGCAACTTAAGTATTTATTTTAACTTAATGTACCACAACAAGTATACTATATCCCCAAGATAAGTGAAATTAATTACTCTACTAGCATAACAATAACCCCAAAACAGAATTAAACTTAATTGGAACCTGGACACATTAAACCCCCAAATGTTTATGAGCTCAGGTTCACCATGCATTTGCTACACTCCAGTGCCATCTGTCTATAAAAAGATAATTAACATTTTCAGTGAGAAGAAATACAGCATGTTGTAAAGTGTATTTGGTCCTAGGCCATTGAATCCACTTCAGTTCCTTTGATGAATGATTCTGCTATTCCTTTTCTGAATTAAAAAAAATACAAATGAATTGAGAAACACTGTTTCCTCAGTGTGTATTTAAAGCAAACTTTCCGAAAAAGCACATCCAGAATGCACTAATACAAAGATGCTCTGAGGTCTCACTCTTAACTACTCCCACGAGTTAACCTTGAAGTCTCCCTCTAACACTGAGCAATGTAGCTGCATTTTGAAGACCCTAGAGAAGCTGGGAATAACTACCCTGGAATTTGCATTTAGAAGACCATTTGGGGACAGCCTTTTGAAAGTCCACAGCTTTCAGTGGAGGGACACAAAAATAAACACTCTGCCAAACACAGCAGCACAAGGGATCTGACACAGACCCCAGTGGGAGTACAAAGCAGGTTCATTAAATGCAGAGCCTTCCCTTTCCCCCCTGCACAGTGGCTGGCTGGGGAAGGTTGTTTCCCCCACCGCCACCCTGTGAAAAGGGCACAAATACTGTGCTTTGTTTTTTTTTTTTTTTTTCCAAGTCCGGTAAGAAGCTTTAAAGCAGCCTGATACTAATTTAACAGAACGCGTTCTAGCCGTTCTGCGTACAGGTGTATTCTTACACACCTTGTAGGGAGGCAAAACTCTGTAAAAGCTTGATGCTACTACTATTTTTGTGTGTATGGAGAGAGAGCTACTTCTTGATCACACGCTTTTCTTGAAATGCACACATTTTTTCCGGGTGGGGGAAGTGGAGCTTTAAAAATACTAAACATCCCTTTTCAGTGTGCAATTAGAGCAGAAAAGGGAAGAAAGACGTTTCCCAAGCGGCCGGCTGGCTCTGTTCCACCCGCTCTGAGGATGCCCGAGGCTGCTGCGAGCGCGGGCCCGGTCCCTTCCCGCCGCAGCTGGCTCTCCAGCGGTGCCATCTACTGGTGTCGCTGCCGCGAGTCTCCGTCGGGAACATCACCCCCGTGCGGAGAGAGAAGCGGGGCCGGAGCGGGGAACAGAGCTCCGCTCTGTCCTAGGCCAAAGGGCAAGGCCAGGAAGCGTCAGCCCCAGCCAAAACCTCAGTTTAGGAAAACACTCTTGTCCCTTGTGTCCTCCTCAAGGCATTTTACAAAAACGAATCATTAGATAAAGAAAAGAAAAGAGGGGGGAAAAAATCCATAAAGGGAAGTACTCATTGCTATACCTCATTTTCTTCCAAAAATACTGTTTCCGTAAGTCAGGCAAAATAATTTTCTCTTTAAGGAGCTACTAGGTCAAAGGAAAGCATGTACTTGACAAAGTACATCTTACCGGTTACAGTCATGCAGTGAAGGATGGTGTAATCATGGTTCAGAATCCTAAGTCAGAGCAACTGTAGGGATTAGGCAGGTAAAGGCGTCTTTAGGCAATGCTCAGAGATGAGAAGGCAGGCAAATGTAGGAGCAAAGTTGAGGCTGCAGGCTCAGGGGCAAGGGGTGAAGCAGTGCAGACAGAAATTCAGCCAAGGTAGCAGTGTTCATTTGGGCACCAGAGGTGTCTAGCAACAACTTTGTTATTGACGCGTGACTACTGAAGAGTCTGTTCCCATACACCAGGGTGCACTTGTCTTTATAGGACATATGCTCACACGTACTTGGGGTGTAGTTTAGAGCTAGGCATTTCACCATTACCATATTCAGTGATGTTTCGCTCAGATTTTGCTCTACTTTGTTATGTCAGTCTCCTAAAAAGACTGCTTTCTGCCAAAAATGAATTGACCATGCCCACCCTTCTGACCTCAGCCCAGTGCAGCTCAGCCCTGCTGTGGTTGCTTGCCTTCTCCACTGTTACCAAGCGTGGGTTTCAGTTCACCAAGGACTGCAACAATTTTATCCTGAACTTGTTGGCTGATCAGGTGCATATTCCTCTGCTTCAGTTTTATGCAAGCTACCATCTGTTATCTTTGCTTTTTCTTGTTCCATTTCCATGCTTTTCAACACATCTGAACTTGCTGGCAACAGACCAAGTACTGACTTTGAGCAGATCTCCCCAGCTGTAAGAAAAGTCCCATCTGTAGCTTCAGGCTCTCCCTTTGCCTCATTGATTTCTTTTGCTTTAATTGCAATTGAGGCCTCAGCAATATTTTCAGATAGTTTATCATCAGCTACTACTGTTGAGGCAAGCTTACAGCTTGCAGCAGTTGCTCCTATTTCAGCCTTTGCTACACTATTTGGAAGGTCTTCACTAGTCATTCCTCCCACATCTTCTGTCTGCATTTCTTGTTCTTTACTCTCTTCTGTACCACTGGGGTTCACATATATTGAGCATTCACAATAGTAGTAACCGGAGTCCTGCTTCTTCTTACGCATGGCACAGAGATCAATTCGACTGAAGACCTCTGTGCCAAAGTAACTGTCTTCATATTCTTTGTACAGATCCAAACAAATTTTTCTGAAGCCCTAAATATTGAAAGAAAAGCATGACATTATATGTATATTATATGTACACAAATACACACACACTTTGGAAAGGTGTGTCAAGTATTATCTAAATGAAACATAGCAAAGAAAATACCACCCCAACACCCTAGCCCTGATTAGGATAACAATATCAACTTGATTTTGTAGTATTTAAGCTGATACTGAGAAAAAGCAACCAGTACAGACTAAAGGTATAGGAAGTTTGGCTTTTGCTAAATCCTCCACCTACCCCACCCTCTGCAAGAAAAAAAAAAAGATACTAAAGATACCAAACTAGGTCAGTTTAACCTACTGTTTTTTAATTGCAACACCCTAATTTTAGATATTTCAAGCAAATTCAGTCAATGCATCCAGTTCTCCTGAACTGCCTTTAGGAGAGCTTGCTTGTCCTAGAGTTTACTTTGCTCAGTTTCATCCCACTGCTATCTTTACAGATTGAAAAGTTAACCCTTTTTCTTGGTGTGCTCATTCCACAACAGTAATTAGTGTGCTAGAGACCGGATAGAAATAGAGCTCAAGTACCTTCTTCCCTGTGAGAAAAGTAGTATTCAAAAGAAATTTAACTCAGTGACTTATTCTGAAAGCAAGGTCATCTCAACAAGTCAGAAAAGAAAATGAAAACCACAGCAGCTCTTAGAGAGCCACCAAGCACTGTCAGTATCCCAATTGTCAAATGCTACACCAGTCATGACATATAAATCAAAGGGTATATTCCTATAGGTGTTCTTTCAGATGTTGATGTGTTGTTTTCAGACTAAGAACAGTAATTTCCATCGCCATAATCAAAGCATGTGTTCAGAAATCATTGTAGTGTATGACTCTCAAGACTAAAAATCAACAGTCCCTCACAGTAATTTCCTTCCAGTTCTCCCCCTCACCAAGTCTGTGCACAGCAGCACTAGCTCTCCTGTACAGGTGTCACTGGGGATGGGCAAGCAATCCAGCATGGCTTTAATTCAGATGGTGACAGGCTGCCAATTTACATAAGGGGCTCCCAGAAAGCATTTAGCCTATAGCAAACCACATATGTCAGGAGCACACAGAGATGAAGTGAAGGACAGATGAATCATTAAGCAACAGGAATAGACTCCACCTTCTCTTAACCTAATGAGCATGCAAACTAACAAGGCTCCAAGGAGCTCCTGGCAGTACAGTGCCTCAAAGAAGTCTCAATCAGTTTGTTCAGCCCAGCTCCCAAACACAAAAAAAATGAAAAAAGATCTCTTTACCCGTTTCTTTCTCATAATAATAGCCTTTTTAGCTGGTCAGTATGTATGGTTCACAGCACGGGAAGTGCAGGAGGGTGGCCAGAACAATCAGTGCCACCTGGATAGAAGCAGGTATAAATAGCTTCACAACCAAACACATCAAGCCATGAGGCACTGTTACCCCAGGTGATTAAAACACTTGAGAAAGTTTAATTAAACAGCACACCTTTTTCTGTGCCCCAGAGATAGCCATGTGTCAGTCAGAGCCAGGTGCTGTGGGTCACCTTAACACCGCCAGGTTCAAGTTCTGCTGAAATGCAGAGATACACTGCGCATGGGCTGTTTTCTGAGTAATTCAAGATGATAATGGAAACTTGAGTAAGGTCACATCATTAAAGATAACTTATCAAGTAGCCAGGGGAGGGCAGGATTAGGGTTGCCCTTCCATTAAAAAGTTCCAAATATTTTAATACAAGTGTGTGACACTGCAGGATTCTGCTCTCTCACCACTCAAAGGAGACCACAGCTATTTGCAGACCTGCATGCAGTGAATCACTTGAAACAGCATAAAAAAGAATGAACAAACATTTTCAGCTTTAGCACAGCAGCATTTGATCCACAGCTTTGCTCTAGCACAGGCAGTGCCCAGCACTAGAAGCTGACAGCCCACACTGGAGAAGGCTCTTAGGACAGGTACTGAAGTGGATTCTCTTAAGAGGTGAACTGTTCCGTTTTGGTTCACTGGAAAGAAGCTGAAAAACCTAAAGAGCCCGTATTTTATATTTATGCCAGGGGCATGCTGCACATTTTGAACCTGATCTTCAAACAGCACACACTGCTCCTTTGGTAGCTATTCAACATAAAAAGCACACAAACTCTCTCCAGGCTCTTGCGATATTTAGACACACATCTAAAGTGAAAGACACACTATTTCCCAACATGAAAGTTAGCACTTGTAGTAGTTGTTTTAAAAAGAACCAGCTCCTCCTTCCCCACAAATGAAAACAAGGTCAGAAGCTACACCACCGGTATCATCACATACTTGTCTTGTTAGCAAAGTATTTTTGAGATGTAAATTACAAGTTTTTTTAACAATAATCTCTTAAGCTTCATTTAAGAAGTACTTAAGTTGCATGAAATATATAAACAGTACCCTTACAAGGAAACAGTTATTTATGGTACAAATAAAGCAATTACAGCCAGTAGATGGCATCATAATAACTAAAGTGATATTTTGTCTTACTCATGCTTTGGCATCTTCTAATGTTTAGGAAGGCTGACTTCTCTCCGGCAGCATTTGGGAATAGGATACTACAGAAATAGTCAGTTGTCCTCCTTTTTATTCCCATTATATTTTGATCTTGAAAGAAGTGTGTAAGTTGACAGTGTCAACTTACATATCAACTTAAAATACGTACACACTAATTCTTCCAGTTTGATCTTTGAGGTTATATCCTATGTCTAGGGTTGAACCTTAATAACCTCAGGGAGATTTGTACATGGACATACAGAGTCCACATGTCCCTCATAAGTAACTTAATATATAGTTCACAGGCCTGATATTTTAGAAGCAAAGGTTTTAAGGTGAAAAGAAATTTGGACAGAAGTGAGTAATATGTGGTAGACAAGAGAAGAGCAGTGAATATTGTCTACCCAAACTTCAGGAAGGTTTTTGGCACTGTTTCCTGGAAGATCTTCATAGAGAAGGCTGATGAATTATTGGCTGGCTGAACAGCGAAGGTAGATTGAAAACTGACTGAACAGCAAAGTCCAGATGGTAGTGATTGGTGGCACAAAGTTCTAGTTGGAGTCTGGTAACTAGAGGTGTGCCCAAGGGCCCAATACTGGGTCCAGTACTGTTTAGCATCTTCACTAATGGTCTAGATATCGGGGCAGAACACACCCTCAGAAACTTCAATGATAACAAAACTGGGAGGAGTGACTGTTTCACCAGGGGTCATGCTGCCATCCAAAGGTATCTCAACAGGCTGGAAAAGTGGACTGACAGAAACCTTGTGAGCTTGTAAAAGAAGCACAAAGTTCAGCCATTGGGGAGGAACAAACCAAGGCACCAGCACAGGCTGAGGGTTGACTGTGAAGCAGTTTAGCAGAAAAAGACATAGAGTCCCTGGTAGACACCAGGATGACCATGAGCCAGAAATGCGTCCTTGCAGCAAAGGCAGCCAGTGGTATCCTGGGCTGCATTAGGAGGAGTGTTGCCAGCAGAGTAAAGATACTTTCCCTCTGCTCAGCACTGGTGAGGCCACACAGCAGTACCACATTTACTTCTGGGCTCACCACTCAATTGATATTCCAACAGTCAAAGATCCATACACTTGCATGCATATATATATATATATAATATATATATATATGCAAGGAGATGGCATACATAAATCATGCTATGCAGGAATAAGCTGTCTTTAGTGCTAGATATCAAAACAGGAGGAGAATATGCAAGAAATTACAAATTTTTCTTAATTTTTATTTTTTTTAAAACTTGATAGTATAAAGAAGTTTGAAACTAGTCTTGACAAAATTCAACAGGAATTCCTACATGCCCACCATATACTTTCTATTGTATCAGACATTGACAAAGCCTGCACTCATGAAAATCCCTACAAGCAGCATAAAAGAAAAAGCCTCCAGCAGAGAACTATCAGTCCTATTCAACTTTGATTGTACCATGTATAAAAAAGGCAAATATCAAGTCAATATGAAGTACTTGAAGTGCACAAATACAACGTCATTTTCTTCAGCTATTATAGCATTTTTTGTTTTCTTTTTGCATGCTTCTCTAGCGTTTCAGGTTTGTGATATATTGACCTCATAAATACAAGTACTATTCCTGGAAACAAGCAGGAAAGTATTCCACTGGGAAACGAGCAATCTAATCAGAGTTGTTTATTACTTTAATTGTTTGTGATAAATCCCATACAATGCTGCAGTAAAGGTTAGAAAAGCACATCACACATTTCTAGCATAAATCAAGGCACCGGTCTGACTTCCAACATGACATTAATCTTGCTCTGAGATAAATATTACTCAGAAGCCAAATATTGCTCATAAGCCATCCTGCCCTATGGAAACAGNAAGGCAGCCAGTGGTATCCTGGGCTGCATTAGGAGGAGTGTTGCCAGCAGAGTAAAGATACTTTCCCTCTGCTCAGCACTGGTGAGGCCACACAGCAGTACCACATTTACTTCTGGGCTCACCACTCAATTGATATTCCAACAGTCAAAGATCCATACACTTGCATGCATATATATATATATATANAGTCCTATTCAACTTTGATTGTACCATGTATAAAAAAGGCAAATATCAAGTCAATATGAAGTACTTGAAGTGCACAAATACAACGTCATTTTCTTCAGCTATTATAGCATTTTTTGTTTTCTTTTTGCATGCTTCTCTAGCGTTTCAGGTTTGTGATATATTGACCTCATAAATACAAGTACTATTCCTGGAAACAAGCAGGAAAGTATTCCACTGGGAAACGAGCAATCTAATCAGAGTTGTTTATTACTTTAATTGTTTGTGATAAATCCCATACAATGCTGCAGTAAAGGTTAGAAAAGCACATCACACATTTCTAGCATAAATCAAGGCACCGGTCTGACTTCCAACATGACATTAATCTTGCTCTGAGATAAATATTACTCAGAAGCCAAATATTGCTCATAAGCCATCCTGCCCTATGGAAACAGCTTGACATGGTTTTTGTGCAGATTTGACTAGCCACAGCAGAAGGAAAGTATTCTGTACTCTACAAGAGAGCCATACACAGTATGAGCAAGAGATCTTATTTCTTCTAGTTGGGTATGAGCAAACAACTGTGTAACTAATCCATATAGAAGGTTTATTTAATAAAGAACTTACGTTGTTCTCTGGTTGCAATTATTATTGTCTAAGTATAGAGGTCCCAAGAACCTCATTAGAAGGAAAATAATCACTTGAACAGATTGCAAAAAAAAAAAAACTTTTAAACCCATTTACTTACCCTTCTTCTAAACCTTGATGCTTTGGAGAGCTTCAGGAAAGTAAGATGTGGTTTGAAGTCCTTACTTCCCAAAATGTCAAGATTCATTTCAATGAAGCATTCTTCCACAGCTCCTGGTAAAAACACAGAAGAAATAAATGAATAACAGTTGGGAGGTAAGGAAAAAATATTTACAAGAAGATTAGACAAAAAGCCACTATAACCTTCTAGAGCAAGACAAGACGGTTAAAACACACAGCAGGTAACCAGTTATACTAACACAGGCAACAGACAAATGAAAAATACACAGAGCTAAAGTTGTGCATGACATACAGACATATGTTGCAAACCTGATACTATATCTAAACTTTGCAACACAATTCCTTCCAAATTCACAGATCTCCCACCACAATGCTGAGTTCAGGAAAGCATATGCTCATGGCAGCCCTGCCAGGAAAGAGATGCATCCACCAGTGGCCACAGCTGGAGCCTGTGATAGAACAGATTCTCTCCAATTACTGCAAAGAGCAATGTGAGTTGCAAAGTGCTTCCAGGAAAGTGGCTAGATTCCCAAAACTGCTACTACTCTGCAGCACTCAGAGCAATTCAGGAGGGAACATCACAAAAACATAGTTCTCCTCCCCAGATAATGTGATACAAACTGTTTACAATAGTAGTGGTTTTAAAACTTTGGACATATAAAACAATAAGGTTTTATTCTCCATTGAAAGAAGTGTCCATGCGTAGTTCCAGGATTTTATATTCTTCAAAGGCTATCAGCTAAGGATTGTACAGAGAAGTCAAGCCAAGTTGAACTAGCCTAGTTTTCAGAGACTCTGAACTGGAGGATGCAGAGTCTCAAAAATAGCAAGGTGAAGCTTGCACGAAGCAGACCCCTGTAAGTCTGGCAAATGCAAATGATGTCTTGTTCAACAGTTGTGGTTAAGCAATAAGATATAATTCCAGTGTTACACTGAAAGCCTTGCCAGTGGTTACAGTACCATGAAGGAGACAGGGGGAGGAAGGGGGGCGTGGCAAAAGTCAGCGTTTCAAACTGGAAACTTGCCACATTTATGGATCTTCTTGCCAGACCCCCCACCTTGACACCAATCTTTGTTACTTTTAATTGCTTAGGAACTGAGAGAAGCAGGTTCAATGTTACAATTGTGTAAAAAAACCCAAAAACCCACAGCATATCACATATGACAAGTGCCTTGCTTGAAGTCATGCTACTTCCATTTTATTTCTCTACCTATCAGGAAGTTTAACTACATGTGTGCTTTTAAGTTTGTCATATGTGTTTATATCAAGGCCAAGTCTCTGGCTTGAAGTTCAGCTAATTAATACTTTAAATTGATTCTTCTCATAGTATTTATGAAGGAACAGCAGCTGAGGCTGTCTGGTCACTTTGCCAAGGTAACTACTTTATATATTTTTCTATCTGGAAAAAAAAAAGAAAAAGCAGGATCCAGTTGTGTGAACAAGCACCTAATACCCTTTTAGTTGTTCTATAAGATGCCCACCTGGCCTCCAGCTGCTGCTGCAGAAGAGTACAGTCTGGCTGTAGGTCTAATGTGAACACTGCAGATACTTTAGGGCATCTGAAAGTGGTCCTTGGTGATTATGGTTAGGTATCAAACAAGCCCTAAAGTGCCTTTGGTACTTCATCAAATAGAACACAGTAACGTGAAGAATTTCTGCATATTATTAAGTCTTCTTGTTCCCAAGCCAATAGGTCAAAGCTCAGCAAGACCCAGGGAATAAAACACAGTAGAAAAGTGTTTAAGTTCCTTCTAGGGGGGAGGAAAAAAAAAAAAAAAAAAAGCCCTTACTTACACATCAGCTGGTCAAATAATATCCTCTAGGTGCACAAAAAGAAGCAAGCAAGCTAGAGTTTAACCAAACAAAGAAAACCTGGAAGTAGCATCTCCTCTTGGTTGCCACCCAGCACTAATCCCACCAAACATCAGGAAGGACATATTACTGGAAGATGAAGGTCTTACTTTCATGAGCAGATTTTTGTCAGAAAGATTGATGATGGAAGAAAGGTCAAAGCTAGCAATCATATTCAAGAAATCAGTTTAGGAACAAAGTTCTGGCACAGGCAGGACACTGTCTATGAATACACTCAATTTTCCACACACCGTCTTCTCTAGCTCTCTTGATAAATATCCTAAGAAAATTCTAAGACATCCTAAGTAGTACCTCTTCAAAGAGGATGAGGTTACTAGCAGCAAGAGAAGTGCAGTAGTACTCAGCATTTACCAATTAATTGCCATTAATTGATCAGGAGATAGGATAATTCTCCACTTCAAAACTGAAGTTCACGGTGTAGAAACAAAAGCAAATGGAGCCATTCATCTCTTTTTATATTTTCTAATGTCAGAAACACTTCAGAAGTTCAAAAACTTCATTAGAGCAAGCAGAACTCCTATACTTGGTGACAAATCATCAATAAGGGCATAAGGCAGAGACAAAGCTTAACCTTTGTCAGGCCCATCATGTTGTTTGAAAAGGTAGCAGTTGAAATCCACACCTACCTCGTGAGCAACCAAAAATATTGACTAAAAGGTAAGAAAAAAATCCCTATTCATTGTGTAACAATTAATTCAGTTGCTATACTGAGGGAAAGAAAAGGAGACAAAAAACAGCAAACCAAAAAAGCTATTTCTTTGGAGATATCATTGTGAGGATAGACTTTGATACACATTTGCATAATCCCCAGACTCATTAAGTTCTAGAAATGGTCAGAAGTTATGCAGAACAGAAAAACACTGGAAGTTATATCTCTCTGAATAACAAAATCTTTGGTAATAGAGTTAACAGCTTGAAAACCGGCAGCTTGTCTCCCAGTCAAAGAATTATTTCAGGCAGTCCGTGAACAATCATATTGCATTAAAAACACAAATACTGACAGAATTTTCCTGGGGATTGCAATCAAAATTTTTCTCTGCTATCTGATTAGGAAAGGGGCTCAGATCAGAAGTTAGACACCAGGTTTCCAGAGCCCAAAAGATGCACATTATCCAGGCAGAGAACATGGAGAATCTCACACCCACTATTGTAATGGCCTTTATAGTTAATGTAGCTCCAGTATGACATTTAAGAAGAGCATCATAGCATGCATTCTGCATAGCCAAAATTAAACATTTCTGCTGGGGATAACACAGCATGACAAAAATTGACCTTGTATGCTATGATTCATTCGGAACAGAATTTTCAGTTAAACAAAACAATGAGTAGAGGTGAAAAAAAGTAAGGTTCAGACACGAGAAATGAGGCATTCACTTCTGCACCTTTCAGGAGCAGGGAGAAAGCCAAGGTACATCTCTCAAACAGTCAGATCAGACATCAAAAACAGACAATCAGTCCCTTCTTTCAATAACACTGAATTATATATATGTTATGGACAGGCATATAGCAAACACGATCTTATAAGGAAATTGTATCATCTGCCTTTTACCTTATCTTCCAGTCAAGCTTATTTCTGGTTAAAGGCTTTAAAAGAAGCAATTTGTGCATAGGCAAGTTTGTTGAGGCTGTAGTTCTAACAAGTGGTGAAAACATCGGAATACTTTCAACAACAGTACAGCTCTCTGGATTCAATATTTTCTTTGGGTTAGATGGAACAATAAGAGAAGTGTCATAGTCAAGCAAGAGGTAATGGATAGCAAAGTAGCTAATTTTATTTAGCTGAGGCAAGGAAGCTGTTCGTAAGAGGCATCCTCTGTCTAGTTGCAACACTGACAACTTAAGATGGAAAATAAATAGGAGGATAAGAGAGCAGAATTATTATATCAAAGCTGAGAACTGGAGGAGGTAGGAAGCAGCATCAACAAAAAGAAAACAGACTGTTCTGAGAAATCAATTGAAGATCACATAGTGTCTTTGTATTGGATGCCTTTTTGAGGAGCATTAGTTGATCTATGCTTCCTTTTTACTCAGTATGAAAATAGCAAGGAAAAATAAATGTATATTGATTATTTTTGTTCTGTTGGATTGGAAACCCAGGACACAGATTAGATTCTGCATTGCAGGCTAAAGCAGCACCTAAAAGCACAATAGGATGGCAAAGAAGAGGAGAGTATCAAGCCCTTCTGAAACCGTACTCAGATGCAGGTAAGCAGGTCAAAGGCCTGGAACATTTCCATAACCCATCAGTGCTTTGGGAAGTTAGAGTATAGGACAAGCTACTCTTGCACTTCTGTATCACCTTTTACAGTGGAAGCAAAAGACTGATTTGGTGGTGTTAGACTTGTATATGCAGGCAAATACTGCTTTTTGTCACCTTCTGCCCCACAGGTACTCTTGATCTCACAGATAACCCAGTTTAAAGCAAGTGCTTGTACACTCAAATGGGGCCAACACTTAATAGGTTTCTGGTTTATTAGAATGAACAGAGCTCCAGCTTTGAGGTGTCACTTTGAAGATGAATTATACCACAGGTCTGGGAGATCCTGACTGCAGGGCAGGCTAGGACAGTCTTGCTGTGTGATCTGGACATAGTGAATTTCTGTGCATCCTATCTGTCCCAAATTAGCAGAGAAAACTTAGTTTAGCCCTAATGCAGGGCTAACCATGTTGTTGGCTTCATGTTTAACAATTAAGAAAGAAGAGACAAGGAAAGGCAGCATGTGACAGTCATGCACAACAGTTTGTGCCATGCTTACAAGAACTAAGGCTCTACAAACTGGTTTACCACAAGTGGTAATGAGTCAGGTTTGGTACTTACCTGCAATTCTGCTCAGCATTTTCTGGTCTTCCTCCAACATTTTTATGTAGAACACCTGGTTATTAAACTGTCCAATCCCTTGAAATGTCATGTTAAGGCTTTTACCCTGCAAGATCTCTTTCACTTTAGTCTTGCTTTGCTCCAGTGCCAGAACAGCCCTTAAAAATAATTAATATAAATTCTGAAAGTTAATAGCTTTTTTACATACGGAAATACTGTTATGTTTTTAAAACCAGCCAATATAGCTGATTTTGACCACTGCAGCACTATGCATAGCATAACAGGCACACTGCATTTCATTGCTAATGCTTTTGTAGCAGTTAGATTTTAAATATATTGTGTCTTTCACTTCAACCTTAGCTTACATATTATAAGTGAGTTTTACTAGTGAATTCTCAAAACATTAACATTCAAAAAAAGCTACATGAATATATGCTGCTGAAGAGTCAAAAGTGGTAAAACTGGACTTATATTTGTATCATGTAGTTTAAAAGTTTATCATCACCATTTTCAACTGGTTCACTAGTTTTATTCTTAAACTAAACCAAATTTATTCTCCCATCTGAAGCACAATTAGCATTTGTCTCCATTATAATCTCATATTCCAGGCCAGCTAACAAAATATCAAATTGATGCTTATGTTGTCAGCTCTATGTCACATTTCAATAAAGTTCAGATATGCACTTTGCTGTGCACAGAAATCTCAAAAAGTGAATTACCCAAAGACACTAAAACTTCAAATGAAACCATTTTTCTTAAAGCACAGAAAATGTATGACTTAAATTTCTAAATGTAGACACCAAGTCTTTCAGCAGCTTAGAACCTCCTGAAGTTTTACAAGTACTCTTCTTTAGTCTCTCAGGAAGGGGGATCCTATCATTCTTCAAACAGACTTTGAGCAGAAACATTCTACTAAGGCTTCATACTTCTAACATATGCTACATGACTAAGGACTGCAGGACACCATCCCATTGGTTACTGGGGCTCCTGTAGCCACATCTACTTTATCATCACAGCTAGAACAAGTTTTGATTACATTCATTTAATTGTTGAAAAAAAATCTTAGACCTGCGTAACATCCAATTAGAAACCAGAGACTACAATCCACAAAGCAGGAAGGAGTGCCCTTCACAAGGCATGTTTAATGCATACAAAGGCCACTTCAGCTGACAAGAGTCAACATTATGAACAGTCCTCACTAGTACATTGGAGTTATTATGGTTACAATCACATAGGAGCTACCTTTTTTCCCCAAGACTCCTGGGGAGACTTAGCAGATGAAGATTAGTAAGGAGAGGGTAAGACTGAGGGTGGAAAGGGGATTAATTCTCTGTAGAGGATCTTGTTTCATCTGCCTTAAAAACATACAGTGCTAATCTAGCCCTTCTTCTAAGTCCATAACATCTAAGCTACCTAGCAGGACAACTTCTCCTATCAAATCATTTGTTTTGGAAGGGACCTTAAAGATCATTTACTTTCAACTCCACTGCTGTGGGTAGGGACACCTTCCACTAGACCAGGTTGCTCAAAACCCCATCCATCCTGATCTTGAACACTTCCAGTGACGGGACATCCACAACTTCTCTGTTCAGTGTTTCACCATCAGCCCAGTAAAGAATTTCTTCCTAGTATTTAATCTAAACCTGCCCTCTCAGTCTAAAGCCATTCCTATTTGTCCTATCACTACATACCCATGTAAAAACTTTCTCTTCAGCTTCTGCCATGAGATTGGGAGAAGCCTCCCTCCCCCTCCCTCTGTGAGGGAATGGGCCAGCTGTATCAGCAGTAGCATTTGCTTGAAAGTGAGAAATACTCAACCTAACAGTTTAGGGCACTCATGTGAGAGCACAGAGCAGTAGCCACTGAACTACAACATCCTTTAGAAGAGCTATGTAGGTAGCTAAAACATACAGAATGAAAAGCATTTGGCAAAAGTAGATCTGCTTTTCATTAGGCATGCCCATTATTTTTGCATTATAGGCACCCCTCCACTCTTAAGTTCATTAACACTACTTAGTTCTACTCACCTCCCTAACCAATTGATTCCCATTTTTATTGCTGCTCTCAACTAGCTTCCTAGCCTCCTGGATGACAGCCTGCCCAGTCAGCAGCACTGGCACAGGTTTGTATTACTGAATTACTGGACGTTGTCTTCTGCATGAGGTTCCCTACCCCATGTAATGCTCCTATCTTTTTTCCCCATCAGACACTCCAAAACATTCCCTGCAAAGTACAATACAGCTGGTAACTTTCAAATAAGGCACACACAAATTTGTCACATCCGTATTAATCATGTTTAACTGTTGCTGCCTGTATGGGCACGAGGGTTTTTTTCTAGTAGTATTGGTTCTTTTGAAATCTTTCCAGCTATTCTACTTTACACCCAAGCAGATCCTTTGTGACACTCACACGTTGTTAAGTCCTGTTCTTCATTCTCGTGCTGGTGTGTGCCAAGGTCACTGAAGAAAGAGCTGCTCTCAACAAGTTCCCACCTATACCACACAATGCCTTCCCAGGCACATAGGGCCTTTCCTTTCTTCCTCCTCATGTCAAGAAGGCTCAGGTTTCCTACTGTGATACAGTAGGATAAGACTTAGAGAAAAAACTTGCAGCATGCTGGTTCTATTTTCTGGACCTTCCTAGCAGTTCTAGCCTTTCTGACCAAAGGGTAGCTTTCTTTAGTCATCTTTCAAAATCCCCTTCTTAATTCACAGGGCCACAGTGACAGTCCACAGCTTGAATTAGACAAGAGAGTGGCTTGGAAAGGAATTAGACAGATTTTTTCATTGTTTTCCTCTTAATGTAACATGTCCAAACAGTGAACATTTTCCAGCTGATAGAAGTATGCCTGATCTGAAAAGCTGTGGTTTTTCAAAAGACAGCAGCTCAAGGAAACTTATATCTGTTGAGCTAATTTGTGGTACTAGTACATTAAGAAAATAGTAATACTATTTACAGAAACATTGCTTTTCTCTTCACCCCATGCCAGATGCAGAATTTCAGCCCCTGATGCATCACATCTAGCTTTTGTGAAGATCTTTCCTGAGTGGTATTGAAACTAATAAAAAAAAAGTCTAAGAAACTGTGTGTAGGCTCTAATGAAATGTCATTATTCACAATAGCAGCAGTAAGGCTACCACATCTACAGGAAAATTAGCTGCACTGAAGTTTTGCAAGAGTCTTACTTTTTTACTTCTTCTTCGGTTCCCAGGTGAGCTACTATTATAGTAAGGTGCATAGTTTGAATAGGAAGAAGAGCTCTCCTCAGGTCAGGTTCTTTAGAGAATATGTGCTCCTGGATGTCTTCAATTCTGTCCAAAATCTGCAATGCAGTAAAGAGGAAAGAGGAAAATAACTTTTCATTTTGGAATGCCCACATATTACTGGAAAAATTCAGAATGTTGAAGCCTTACACATCAGAAAATGCAACTTAATATTTAAGCCAGGAATCTACAAAACCACCCCGCTCCACCCCCCAGATCCCTCATATAGCAACTTTCAATCTTAAACTTAATTTTTCAGGAATTGATTGATCTGTTTTCCTTTTTTTACAGCCTACAGGCTAAACTCATAGGTCTCCTGTGAACCACAATCCCTAGATCTTAAAGTAGGTGTGAATCTGACCCTAAGCATATTAGATTAAAGCTCGCAGCACTGTGTAAATATTAATGGTATCTTCATGCAGTTGTCAGCTGTTAATAGACTGTGGAAATTGAACAGCATTTCCATAATTAGGCTTATGCCATTTTCTGATTACAAGTTTGATCACAGATTAAACTGATGTCTCTTCCCAAGAGGAAAACGTAGCAGCAAACAAAGTAGATTGACCAGGTAAACATGTTATTTTCTGAGCTGGTGTTTCTTAGAGCTGTGTGGCCAGTTTCTGTCTCTTCTGGATCTGTGTCTTTACACAACTGACCCCAAAAATATTTTTTTCAATATGATCTGTTAAATTTTAGAAGTCAGACATGGGAACAGGCGGGAGGGAGAAGAATTCAATTGCACAGGGACTAAGTGCCTAGTGGAAGCCTTTGTTACAGACAAGTCATTTATAGCTTTTCAGATTACTTCACAAAATGACTTCTGGCTTACATGCCTAAGTGCTCACACATGTTGGAGCTCTGCTTTATTCTTACATAGATTGAAACAGATGGGTCAATATGGGGTTTTTTTGCTATCTTTCTACACAAAACCTCAGCAGCCATTATGCAGTACAGTAAATAGTCCCACAATCTGCATGTCAGAAGAGATTAGTATAACAAGTTTCTGATAAACATGAGGATAAAAGCCACACACAATTAAAATAACCATTTGAAGATACAAACTCCCTGAATTCACAAAGCCTTACAGTACATTTCTCACTGTGAAAAACACATAGCTGAAATTACTCTTACATTAAGCTAATTCCCACTACAACTGAAGCACAGTTAGTTCCAGCTTGCTATTTACAACATACGTTTATATTGTGAAAACATGTAGGAGGAAACAAGTCATCAAGTTGTCTGACCACACAAAATGCAACCTTTGCTTCAACAGAATGGGCTACATATGAACAGTAATTCCACAAAATAGCCTCCTTTTCTTCTCCCTGGTGCAATCTTTCCAAGAATATCCTTGAAATAAGATAGAGGATTCTTCTGCTTTCTCAATTTGTGGCACAGACATCTGGGAAGCTGCGTTTGAGTGAAATTCCTTCATGTAGCTATGTAACTCTTACAGAGCAGTCTTTTCTTACCACTCTTTGTCAGTCTGTGTGTCTTCAGAACTTTCTGCTCCCTCTCCCACAGAAATGGTCTACCTCATCTCTACACCTTTTTTTGACTTTTTTTTCTTGTTTCTGCCTCTGAAGAACTTTTCTATGAATGCTGTGTATTTGATGGGATGGATGGCTTTTTTTCTTTTTTGTTTTGGAGGTGTGGGTGGGCTATGTGAGGAACAGGAAGGAAACACTTGCAATGGAGTATTGAAAGCCTGAAACCACAACATTCTTAGATCCAACCCAGTCCAACCCTGGTGTACAGCCTCCTGGAGTCCTGCTTAGATGAAGAGAAAAGGGCTATGCACCCACCAGGACTGGAACAGAGCTTTCCCTTTCTCCTCCTTAAAGGGAGAAAAATGGAGAGAGCCCTAGGCTCTGTCATGTGGAGAGCACTCTTAAAATATAATTAAGGCAAGATAATTATACCTGAAAAACTAACAGCATCTTTAAAACTCTGCTGTAATATAAAAGGTCTACAGTGTAACAGGCAACCACATTGTATGTTCAATAACGTCAGGAACCTCTGCTTTATAGGTAAAAACATCTGAAATTGTCAAAAGACTGAATTATATGTGCATATATGTATACACATACCCCCCCTTTGGTCAGCAGGTTGAGGAAGGTGATTCTGCCTCTCTTGTGACTCCACCTGATGTGCTGCACCCTACTCTGGGAACCACTGCACAGGAGGCACAAAAACCCTTTGAAGCAAGTGCAGAGGAGGGGCACCAAGATGATTAGAGATTTAAAACACCTCTCCTACAAGGAAGAGAATTGGTTTTGTTCAGTCTGGAATAGAAAAAGCTTCGGAGTGACCTAATCACAGCTTTCCAGTACCTGAATGAAGCCCACAAGAAAGTTGGAGAGGGACATTTTACAAGAGCAGGTAGTGACAGAACAAGGGGAAAATGGATTCAAACTGAAAGAGAATGTTTAGATTAGATATTAGGAAAAAAATTCTTTACTGTGAGGGTGGTTAGACACTGAAACAGTTTGTCTAGAGAAGTTGTGGATGCCCCATCCCTGGAAGTGTTCAAGGCCAGATTGGATGGAGCTCAGAGCAACCTGGTCTAGTGAAAACTGTCTTAGACCATGGCAGTAGGGTTGAAACTGAATGATCTTTAAGATTCCTTCCAACCCAAGCCATTCTATTATTTGTTTACTCATCCTTTGCATATACGCATACCAGACTTACAGAACTGCACCCTTCAGTTTCTTTCAGACCCTTACACAGGGCTGTCTCAGGTCCCTGCCATCCACAAAGGTAGCATTTAAGAGGAGAACAAACAGGGAATGTGTTGGGCAGAGCATCCAGCCCAGACTGTCAGAGCTGCCAGATTACAAGAGCTCATTTGAGAGCAGAGAAATCTGGAAGAGCAGAACTGAAAGAGAGAAGGGAAGGAAAAAGAGGAGGAAGAACATTCGTAGAGCTGTACAGGGTGCGGTCACAGGCCATATACTAGGACACTCAAATCTCATTAAAATAGCAGAAGTTAGGCATTCATGACCCTTCATGTTCCATGATCTCACTCTTCATATGGCAGGAAACTTTCCAGTTTTCAGCTTCGATTTATTCTTTGCCCACTTCATACCCATTTGTTCATCTGCCAACATTGTCTTCAGCTTACACAGTTATTTTCCCTTCCTGGCATTTATCTTCTTGATGTGCTCTGCACTTTTGTTCACCTCTCAAAAGCCAGTCATATGTAGGAATCACTGAAAGTTATATGAGGCCATCCTCCAGATAACCTTCAAAGATCATTCTGCTCAAGACAAAGCCATAGCAAATAATTGCCTACCAAGAGGAAGGCACCTTTTGACGTCTCTGTCTAACACATACATAAGTGTTTTTACACTTAACTAAGGTAAAAACAAAAACTCAGAAGCCTGCCAAGGCAAGCTACTGTACTGCAGCTGCTTGTCACACTGGAGAGAGGAGGAAAAAAAAAAATAAAAGGGAAAAATATCTGTACAACAGATACAGCAATCCTATTTAATTATTGCCTTTCAGTAACATAAATATAGTCATGTCAGCTACTGCATGGAAGCTTAAACTAGGAAAAAAGGAATCAAGTTATATATTTCAACAAATAATACCCACTTGTTTCACTGGAAAAAGCACCATAAACTAATAGCAGAAGCTGGCAGTAGAGGGTTGTATTTTCACTCTGTTCATAGAAGTCAACATTCAGGTTTTACCTTTTACATTTGCTTTATAAGAAAAAATGCCAAGATGCATATATATTTTATAAATATTAATAATTCACACAGTTTATATACTATTTCTCAGTTCTACCCATGTTAGTTAGGACTCAGTAGTTACTGATTCAAATTAAGACTCTTCCCTGCCTATCTCTGTCTGGGGGAATAGTATGCTCCTTTTCTTTGCACCCCAGAGTTTTTCTTTCTCTTCATAACATATTTGAGTGCACAATCACCTACAGCCCCCACATAAAGGCATGGGGCATATCCCACCTCACAATGCTGCTGTTCTACAACTGGCACAGAGTCCCAGAAAGACCCTTTGGGATACAGCGGGTGCTGGGACAAAGTGAGAGCTCTTTCTGCTTTTGCATACTCTGAGCAGCTGCAAGGAAAACATTGCCAGAAGCAGGTCACAGTTGTCTATGAAAGGCTAAAGGGTAAAAAACCTGTTCATAGAGATACTGATAGTGCAGCATTGAGAATCAGACACTCTGTATCCTTCATTCAGAAAGTTTTGTGCGTGCTTCAAAATTCATACCAGCAAAATGGGAATAGGTAGTTCAAGGTGAGCTAGTATCTTCCCACTTACAAGTATAAAGAGTTATGTAGAAGTTATGTATGATGTCTGAAAAGCCAAATTAGTAAAATTAATTTCATTGAAATCTGACTTTACAGCTATTGTATCATTTTTGGAATTTAATTCTACGGCTCTTAAGATAGTGCCTGTAGAAGCCAAGCCCTGCAAGGCTGTGTTGACATGATTCAGAAGAAGCATATACTGTGGTAACTGGAATACTTTAGGTCCCCCACAAAGTCTCTAGAAGAAAATATTTCTATTTGGATTTCCACTGTTTGCTGTAGTTAGGTTTAACAATATGGAGGTGAAATGACCCGTAGCTTTTTTTTATCACTGCTTAAATATGGGAGTCAGAGAATATAACACACCTGGATAAAGTATGAGCATACAGACTCCACACATGTTCTTGAAATTAACTGTCTGCCTAAGATCTCAAGGAAGTTTGTTGGATAAAAGATGGAGAAAACAGATCAATTTTACATAATTTTATGTAGAAGAGAAAGAAATTCTCATTCTCCATTGTGAGCTCCCGTGGAAAAGAAGATGAACAAACAAATCAATACCATTGCACTAAATACAATTTTAAGACAATGCAGGTTCGGACAATGCAAGATGAAAAAGCCACTGCTTTTGTTTGAAAAAAAAGATTACAGAATAGAAAATATTATTGATGGTAGACAAAACACCTCAGACTCTTTAGAAAGGGCAGTAGCAAACCTGAGAGTCTTTTCTTTTCCCTAGCAGTAGCTGAAATGTTGGTGTGTTACAGATACAGCTCTATCTATAAAACAAAGCACAACATCTAAAAGGGCTGCTATGGGGAAGTTCACTCCATCCCAGCCAGACCCAATAGACCACCTAAGATAAGGGAGCAGAATTTGATCATCCTTGGCTTATTAAAACGCTTTGCAACCAAGATAAACAAGAAATTAAGTGTAAGTTTAAAGTTAAGGGGGTTTGGTTGTTTTGATAAAACAGCTACGTCAGAGTACCTGATCATCTGTTATTGGAATAGCAACAAAGTAATTTGGAGCCTCTCGTGAAAGTTTTCTAGATACTTCTTGCTCTAGGTCTTCCCTCTGGTCTTCCACCTTTGCCTCGGGCTCTTCTGGAATATCACCTTGCTCCTGCCTCATCTCTGTAGTTCTTTGGCCTTCCTTTTGTGGCGGCAGGTCTGTTTTCAGTTGTTCCCACTCTTGGTTCTGGTCCTGCCTCTTCTCTTCTGTCGCCATCCCATCCTGGTTAGGTTTGTCTCCAGCCTGCATCTCCTGCAGGTCTACTGCTTCTGCTCTTTCCTCTTGGTTCTGGTCCTGCCTCTTCTCTTCTGTCGCCATCCCATCCTGGTTAGGTTTGTCTCCAGCCTGCATCTCCTGCAGGTCTACTGCTTCTGCTCTTTCCTCTTGGTTCTGGTCCTGCTGGGGTTTTGTGACTTCTCTTTGATCCTGCTTTTGGCTCAGAACTCCTTGTGGCACCAGCTCCACCATGGTCAGCTCTCTGTCACCTTCACACCTTGTCATTGGTTCTCCCTGATTTTGCTTTGGGATCCACTGTTCTCCATTACCTAACACTTCTTCACCTTGGTCCTGGAGGCAGGTTACCTTTTCTGAGTCACAGACCAGCTGCACTTGCACTATGACCTTGATGCCAGCCATGCCTTGTCCCCTCTCCTGGGGTTGTACCTCTACAGTTACTTGTGGGAGAGACATCCCTTGGCCCTGCTGCTGTAACTGCACCTGCACAGTCACTGATGGGAGCTCCCATCTTGGGCTTGGTTTCTGAGGCTGCACCTGCACAGTCACCTCCGGACACTCCCACCCCTGGCTCATATTCTGGGGCTGCACCTTCACAGTGACCTTTGGAGCCTCCCACCCCTGGTTTGTTTGTTGTGGTCCCATGTCTGGGGCCATGCTTCCTTGCACTGTCTGCCTCTGTGGCTGCACATGGATATTGTTCCCTCCCTGGGCCTGTTGAACAGAGGGCAGTGGCTGTGCTGCTGAGTGAGAGCCTCCTCCTTGCTCCAGCTGTCCTGGTGAGCTGAATTGCTGAGCTCTCTTTGGACTTCCATCCACCTGAACATGGACCATGTCTTGATGCCGACTCCCACACAACTCCCGTTTTATCACTTTCATCTTATAACATCGAAGCTTTCTTCTCCTAGGCAGGGGTTTCTCCAGGGTCCTCCTGCTCTTTCTCTGGTGCTTGAAGTGCTTATTTAAAGGAACTGGAAAAGGAAAAAAAACCAAAACCTAAACACTCCAACAGCTATCAAAAAAATATTTCTTACAATAGTTCAGTTTGAGTTCAACTCTGAAGTTGGACTCACTACAGGGAAATCAAACCAGGTCAAACAGCTCAACCTAAAAACTTGAGAGCCGGCCTCAAGACTGAACCACTGTTTCCAGTCACTATACTGTGGTCTTGACTTCTGCTCTTGCCAAAATTATGGAGCACACCATTTCACAGCACACAGCAGTACAGAGACATAGGTCTTATCAAGGGACAGCAGGTATGTTGCTTAGAGGTAGTTACTTAGAGATTGGGACTTAGAGAATAACCTGAGCCAAAGACTCAGAAGCTGAACAATACAAAAACAAGAACATCAATTAAGTTCTGGTTCCTGTAACTGCAACATGTTGCCATCTAATCAGACCAGCACACAGTACATTTATTTTTTCTTCCCAAGTGTACATTAAAGTTTTTTCTACAGTAAACTGCTGCCACATCCTCATTTATCTTAACATCTCCCATTCACCCAGTCTCATTTCCTTCTCTTCTGCAGTAAAGTTCTAAAGATGTTTTGCTCCTCCATACCATTTGAACAAAAGCAATAAAGGCACTGAAAGAGCAAAGGAATTTTTTTTCCTACTTGTTTCAGAGGCAAATTCCACAGAAGCCCAGAGAACCAAGAACATTTCTTCATCAGTCAGTGCAGCTCAGCTACACTGAACAGAAATGCCACTTTTTAAGGAAGACATCTAAGCAAATAAATTCTACAGACCAAACAGGATTCATCAGTATGGGAAAAATGCTTCAAACCCCAGATTATGACCTGCCTTAACTTTATGTCTTCCAAGTCATGGGAGCACTGAGGCTTTTTACCCCCCAAAGCTATAAAAAGGTAGGCAGACAAATTTTTCATAAATCTGCTCTCCAAGACAACCAAAATGTTTGTTCAAATTTTGCAGGAAAGCTAAATCCCCTCCCACCCCCACAAAACCCACAACCATGGAAAAAAAAGGCAAAATTAAATAGAAAAAGCCCAAAAAATTCACACACAACCTACATAATTTAATGTTGGGCAATCCAAGACACATGTAGTGCAGCCATCTCCTTATTAAAAAAGAAATAACACAAAACCAACTTATTTTTGCAGTGGGCTAAAGATGAAAACCTTAAACTCACACTGAATTAATATGAAGGCTATTATACATTCTTTCTAGAATCCAGATGTGGGAGTGTTGTTCCATAGAACAGGCTAGTTTTAAGAAGGAGATTTTAATACCTGCATATATTTCACATGCAATTTCACTAATCAGATCTCTACATTTATTGTATTCTATTACACTTTAAGAATTTTGTTGACTATATGTCAAATCTAAAGCCTTAAAGAGGCTAACAAGGATTTTTAAAATGCAAGAGACCAAATGGCTATGGAAATAGATCAATCCTACCTCTTTGGAGATGAAGCACTATGGCCATAAACTAATTATAAAATCAGCTATTACAGATGATATTTGTGCCTGGGCTTCAACAGAAGATTTTGTCCTTCTGGAAGAGTGTTTAATCAGGGATATGATGAGTCCCTGATCATCTAGTAGATGATCCTTAATGAAAGGCACAATCTAATGTAGTACTTCATCCTGAAACAGCATGAAACTTACTTTCAAATATCCCTCTGTCATTAGCTTTGACAAACTGAAGCTCTGTCACTGCTTTCATGTCTTCATTGTCCAAGTGAAGAACTGGAAGAAAAGAACAGCATTGAAGTTTCCCAGAGAATCCCTTTCAACCATGTAACTGCTGTAGAACAAACGTGCATTTAAGTACTTGTAATGGGATAGCAGCTGCTGAGACACAATTACACTCCTCTACCTTCCTCACAGTCAAGGTTCTTGAGAAAGTAACCCCCTTTTTCTCTTTCAGAAGCTGTCATGTAAATTAAACCTCAAGGCTGTGTAAAGCCTTGGTAAGTACCTATTACAATAGTTCAGTCAGATTCAGAAAAAGCAGCATCTAAATGTGCTGTAAACAAGTATTTAGATGCTCAAAGATGAATCAGAAAGAGTTTCATGCATGTAGAGTGACAGAATTTATGCCACGAAAGCTTCATAAACTCCACTGAAGTATCTTATTAGCAACATGCAGATGAGGCATAACAAGTGTTATTTTAAAAAAAAAAAAAACCTCTCTTGCACTTAAACTAAGTTGCTCTGTGAAAATTTATTAAACCAGGTAACAAGTTGCCATGATGGTGGACACTTTTTGATGGTTTTGTTGGTGTTTTTTCTTGTCCTCTGAACTAACACTTAAAATCATGTCATCTCTCTTGTATTTGTGCCTGCACAGTAGCCTTTAGTGGGGATTTCACAGACTGTCATCAAAGAGAAATGCAGCAACTCAGGTTCAGTACGGAAGAATAGCACAGAAAGAAGCTTCAGTGCCCTTAACAAGATAAAAGATAATGTTGTGGGTTTCAATACGTATTATCAAGCTAGTCTCAACAATATTATAGTTCTTTTCCTACACTACTTCACTCTTAAGTCTGTATGGCTTCATATGTGTACATTTACCACAATATTTTCAGTCAATAATCCTATCCCCTAAAAAGAATTAGAGCTGCAATTGTTACCCAGCCATCCCTACACTAATTACAAGTCCTTATACCCACTATGTGTCTGTCATCAAGTCAAGAATAATAGGCTCTGGGTTTTTCTGCCTTACTTAGTACAACCCAAACTCTTCATCAGAGGCTGATGAGGTGGTAGCATTTTAGTCCTTCACACATTTCAGCACTCACGTGAAATAAAAAGTGACTGGAGATCCCAAGTGCTAACAGCATCCCACAAGCCCCCAAGTTTCCCCCTAGTCTCCCCTCCAACTTTTATTCTGAGCCCTGCAATTTACCCCAGGTGACAACATCAAGTACTTGTCCACCTGCAACAGGCTCCAGTGCAAGACAAGCAGCCAAAAGCTGAAGACTGCAGTCCATACAAATAAGAAAGTTTCCTGTCCCCATGACACTTAAAAAGCTCTGAAACACACCCTTAGGAGGTCCTGCAAGAAGCTGGAAGGCCACCCACCTGCATCCCAGACATTTAAACTATGAAGAAAGCTCTTTCTTCATATAAATTGTTTATTCAATTTTCAGCCTTTTGACAGACAGAGCCCATGCAGAGACTTGTATCCCAGCCAGCAGCTCAACAAATGCAGAAGCATCCCACACCCTCAGACCCAGGTCAAAGTCTGGAAACCAATACTAACTGTGCCTAACTAGCATCACTCTTGATCAAAAGGGTCCAGAAACATCCAGAGGGAAAGCTGACCTGTGTCATGCAGATATAAGCAGCATTTAGCCAAAGACCTCAGTCTTTCTGATACTTCTCACTTCCTCAATCTCAAAAGAATCAAATGAACCCTGTGGATGACAATACAAATTTCAACTCTGCTGCTCTATATTTGAATTGTAGTGTGAAATAATTCCCCTTTGCTCAATCAACTCCACTGCCAGTGTTAAGCTCCCATACCACACAGAAACCCTGGAAATCAGGCAACGTTTGCTTCTACCCAGAAAGAAATTTTGCATTCCAGAGAAGAGGCACAGGAAACTGATGACTGGATAACACTGCCTCTACCTCTGAGGGATGATGTTCAATTTGCCCCAGCAACTTTGCCTCATGCAAAACATCCTCTCTGCACAGAAAATAAGCCATGAGAACAGCTTTTACACAGTTCTACTTCATCAGGTAGATCAGAAACTCCTCAGCTGTGATAGTAACGTGAAGGTCTGCTAGTACCGGCCTGGGAAGCCCAAAATGAAAGTCTATTTATGGCCTCTCTTTCTCTACAAGTCTTCTCCCTTGCTAGTCAGTTACAGGAGAGCAGGATGCAGATGCAGTTCAGCAGCTGAGGGGCAGACTTGTATCCCAAATACAGAGAAGTAGCTTAGAATGCTGGGGATAAAAGGAACATTTACCAGGTCCTGGTCAGGCATAGGCACACAGACTCTGTAATAATTCACCTCTTGCACTTTACCCAAGATCTGCATAGCTTCTTAGGCCCTCAGCATCACCTCCCCACCCCTCATTCCTCTTCCCAATAAAGCCATCAGTTTACTGAAATAATCTGATCTACATGAAGCAAAAAGCACCTGAAGCAAAGCAATCTAGGTGCTGCAGAAAAAGTCTCTCTCGAAACAACACTGCCCTCTGGCAACCCATACCTAAAACATCTGACTCATCCTGCCACACAAGGATGTTTCCCTTGCTAAGATGCCTTTTCAGCATTCAGCTCCCCAAAAGTAAAGGAGAAGACAAAGCAACAGGGCAGGGAACCTGCCAAAAGTACTCTTCAAAGCAGTATTTCTGTATGAAGTCATCACAGTATACCATAAAATCTGTTCATTTTATTCTCTATCAATTAAGACTAAATTAAGTTAGACCAAGAGAAAACACAGAAATTACTGGGCCCAAGTTTCTCTCTCCTTACCAGTTTATGACACCTTCATGAGTTTGAAATTCTGTTGCAGTTGATGAGAAATGGTAGCAAGAAGAGAGGAACCAAGTTTAAATAAAAAATTCATCTTTACAGAATGACTTCAGGTAGATAATTCTTTTATTGAGGCATATTTTACCCTGCCTCATTTTACCTTTTGCTTTTAATACAGGGGCAACAGGAAGGGTGAAGGTGGGAGGGAATGCAGAGCCATAGTTAATTAACCCATAACTGAGAATGAGTGCTCAAAGACATCAATACTACCTTGTCGATACCTACATGTTTCTCCACAGTCTAAACCCAACCCACTCACAGTGAAGTGAATTCTTCAGTTGCCTTCTTTGTGTGTAGCATTATCTATTAATCAAGAGGCCTGAAGTTCAAGAATTTCTTGACATTTTATTTTATTAGCCCCATTTTCCCAGTAGAAAAGCAGCAAAATGAGGCAACTCACACGTCTCAACACTGATACCGTATTTGGTGATATCTATTTTTTCTCTGACTAGTAGCTGAAGTAACAAACGAGCACAGCATTCCAAGCTGCTATTCAATAATAGATTGCTGAATCCTTACCAAGACTAAATTTAAAGAGTTCATTCACCTACAGAGGTGAGGCCAAGGAAAAGTGGTGTAGGGTGAAAATAAGAAAGGAGAGCTCTGAACTGAAAATATACCAGAGGCAGAAACACCCACCCTTCAGAGGCAACTTTGTACTTTACAAAGATACTGTTTCCTTAGTGGCTAATTATGATTCCACACTTTGTCAGACCACAGTGAATGAATTGTTCCCAGAGTACAGATGAAAGATAAAAAAGGTTTGACTTGTGTTTAATTATCTACCATTACCATATCTGTATGTGGATAGAGTTTCAGCATTTAGTATGCATATAATAATGACTACAGTGTCTTAAAGACCATCACTACTTGGTGGAGAAGGAAAGCCAATACCACCATTCCTCCAAAGTGGAATGCAGTTACTAGCTTTTAAATGACAATCTGTAGCTTCCTTTATTAGCCATTGTTTAAAATACTATAATTAGAAAAAATGTTAGGATATGCAAGATAAACCATCCTCCCTCAAATAATACATGCTCCCCTGTGAGTTATAGTCATTATACATTGTATTAAAGAGGTTTTGTAGAAGTTTCTTTACACTGACTAAAATAATACAATGATCATGCCACTTTCCTACTGCAGCAAAAAAACAATACATCTATAAAATGGGTCCCAGTCATCACTTTTCTTTATGAAGCTCTCTGAGCAGCCATTAAACAGCAATTATCTTGGATGCTATACTGATCTTTTCAGTGTAACAGAAGCAGATATTCTGTACCTTCTCAGTTAGTTTAATTCTGCTGTCTCACTCCTCCTAGCCCCAAGTGAAGCAAAACTCAACTAAGGTGCAATTCATCTGGCCACATTAGTCTGCATTTCAAAGTACATCTTTATACTCCCTAAAATGAAACAAGACTGTTACCCAAGATAAGCTTAAGATAATTTGCATAAGATAATCAGCACACACTTGAGATTACTTTGATTTTTGGTAGGCATATCATTTATGCGTGCAAACATCATTCTTTAAAGAGGTAAGATTCAATCACTTCTGATACATGAGGAACTAAAATATCAGGACTGAAGTATTAATTAAAAAGGATGACATTACACACAATTAGCTGCTCTCCAGCATGCCTTGCAGGAACATTCTGATTCTGTTATTCCTTCACAAAGGTAGCCCCCATTAAACAGAGAGGTGGAAGGACTAAACTCAAGATTGATTTGTAAAAAACCCATTTGGGTAACCAAGGTTTCCCCCTCACTCAGGCAGAAGCTTCAAGTCAGGCCCTCCACACCTGGACACCCTCAGCTGCAACCATTCAGCCAGACCTGACAATGCCATCACCCTTTGGCATCAGCACTTCTGAAGCACCCATTGACCAAGGAAGCTCTACACAGGAGAGATAGCTCTTCCACAAGTGCTTCTGTCTTTATTTTAAGGCACCTTTTGTATCAGATTTACAAAACCTGCAGCTGTGGGTTTGTGACAGCATAGTCCAGATGCCTTACTCTGTCACAGACAATTTCTTATTGCACTGCCACAGATTCCATTATTTCAGCAATATTTCACAAGTCAGAATACTTTAAGTGTCTGCTTTCTAGCTATCAATTAAGAACATAATCTTTAATCCAAAATACAGTGCGCATTACATCACCTCAGCCTCTGCTTGTGATGGTCTCCAGTAGTATTCAGCCACAGTGACTGTCTGCAAGCTAAAGGATTTACTCAGTAAATTAATGGTGCTTCTTAAATACCTCATATCCACTTTGAAAAGCATATATGGATTATTTTCTCCTTTAAAAAAAATTATTCTACAACCACACAAGAATATCCAGAAGTCTCCATCTTAAGTGATTGAGTATCTGACCTTGGAGACAGAGAGACTACCCTATCTGAACAGCTAAGTCTTGATGAGTTTTAATTTATACATGTTTCCAAACCCTGCATGAGCATCCAAGCCACTTACTGTCAGGTCCTTAGTTCACACTTGCCTGAAACCTTGCTAATCAGCCAACTACACAAACACTATTCAGACAAGAAGTGTGAAAGGACTCAGGCTAACAAATTCTTTAGCCTCGAAGGCTACAGACAGAATATCATACAGCCAGGGCATCTGTCAGCTGTTGAGTAAGTGCTGCAAGAGAACATCTAGTCACTACAGAGCATCCAGTCCTTCTTCAGCCACAACAGTCTAGGCTGCAAGGTGGGCTAGAGGCAAGCATGGAGTAGCTGAAAGGTCAGCATATTCCTCTCCAGAGGACACAGAGATAGCACCTCTCATCCATCAAAAAAATCACCTCATCTTATTTCTTTTTACTTTCATTTTAGGGAAACTAGACAGCACCTATTTTACAAATATCCTGGAAAAAAAAAACCATTCTTTTTTAAAAGAATAATACATTATTTTGGTCTTGAACTCAGTTGCTAGACTTATAGCTGCCCAAAAGACATAGTAAGTCATTGGTTTTGACACTCTACATTATGCATAATGAGGTCTGGTTTGTACCTATTACATAAGCAGAAGCAAATACTAGCTGGAGACTCCAATTATGTGGAATTCAAGTTTTTGAAAAAAATTACACTTTGAACAATGTTTGTAGGTCAGTATCTTAAATATTTCTTTGCAGGTTAACTGTCTTTCACTTCTTTATTGAATGTTTGAAACTGCATCTTCCATTCTTCTGCTGGAGAAACATAACACGTACCTGTCTGAAAATATGAGTATTTTCCAATAACATTTAAGAACCTGTATTACAGACACCTCCTTGGGAAATTTTTAAGCATATTTAATAAAAATTATCTTGTGTACTAGTGTACATAAACAGGATGAACCATTGAATCACAACAAGGATGATTTTTCTGCCATGTAAACACACACTTCTGCAGAGTCACACTTCTGTTGTGATTTGCCCTGCACTGAGGGAGTGCAGATCTAGTCAGATATGAAAAGGTAATGCTCCTTTTTGCCAGCCTCCCTACCTGTACCCTCAAGGGAGAGCTCAGGAAAAATCAATGTATATGTACAGTCCAAGAAAGTGCTTCTATTTCAATAAGTAGCTCACATTATGCATGCCTTCTGTTAGAGGAACACAGATCCTTCTTCCAAAAATTATATAAAAGCATCTGAGTAGGGGGATGGAAACTGTGACGTCAGAGGCAGCCAGTGGAAAGACATATGGAGGCAGAGAAATCGGAAAGATATCAGCAGTTGGCAAATGTCCTCTTACATTTCACAATCATATGCTCGCCACATTTAGACACAAAGACAGTATCTAACACTCCAGCACCAGAAGAGAGGCTGTTTTTTGCATTCTCCAAAGCAGCACATGCTATTATAGATATAGCCCCATACAGCACAATAATCCTACATTGCTAATCTGAATTTTGTATTAAAGCCAGAAATAGTGACAACACACTGGACTGTAGTGAAACTATACAACACAGTACTATTATACCACCATACAAGTATGAATTGTCAACTACCATTCAATTTATACATTACTTTTGTGTCCTGGGAGATTAGCAGAGCAAAACGTTTGTGATACTTGACTATTATCAAGAAATATTCTTCTCAAATTGAATAATTGTTAGATATAAAGAAAACAGTTATCCCTGAAGTTCCTTTCTCTCTGCACTCCAGAAAGAAGGTGCTTATTAAGTTTTCAAAGTTTTTCCTGTTTTTCCTGTGTTTTAGTTTGGTTTGGTTTAGGGTTTGTTTTGGAGAGGTTTTTTTTATTTGGTTGATTTTGAGGGTTTTTGTGAGGGGGGTGGTGGGGTTGTTAATTTTGGGGGAGGTT
>VXBX01009031.1:481987-492641 GCA_013400415.1 Scytalopus superciliaris
GCAGGGGGATGTGTAACAGGACATATTTCCACTTCCATTAGTGCAATATGACCTATGTAGAGACTCAAGTACTACTGCTCTTATGCCACAAATCGCATACAGTAACATACTTCTACCAAACCCTCCTTGTGGTGTTTATGCCCTTTTATCTGGAGGACAAAAAAATAAAGTCACTTTCTTCAATGACAACAAAAGAGCTACGAGCAACCTACTTCCAGATATCACTCTGAATGCTGTACTTAGACTGCAAATCTGAAAAAAACCTAAACCCTCTGTAGTGATTTTGTTCTAGTTTCCCTTTTAGCAGGATGTGTTGGGCTGGAATGATCCCCCCATGAATATGGGGAAGTAACTGCCCACAGGGTCTGCACTAGTTTTCTTGGGTTAAGAAAGGAGCTTGCAGCAGGACTGGGAGGAAGGATACCTTTGACTGCCTCCCAACGAGCTGCCACAGGGAAAAGAAAATTTGATGCACAAATTTAATCTGGTACGACACAGTGTTTTACTAAACAACGCAATCTGCCCAGATTTATGAATTATAGGATGAGACATGATTCTGGACAGAGCTCAGTTCTTTACTTGGTTATCCAACATACTGACCTTCAGAAGCAGATCACATTAAATGCAGAGGTTTTGTCCTTTCCACTCCCCAACTTTTTTCTTTTTAAAAGCATAACACTGGGACATCCCAGGTAACTTTGACAATGAGTTCCTAAATGTGACAGCAAAAAAGCTGACCTCTCGCTGCAGCCTATTAACCCCATTAACTAAACTCGTGGGCGATTATCAACCATAATGTGTTGAGAGCCTTCTGTTTCCTACAGTTATGGACACAGGCACAACTTCTTAAACATCCATTAGGAAGCTATTAAGGCACATGCTCACAGACTCTTGAGTACAGCAGGAACAAATTAACTGCTTTGATATATTTTGTGATTGTTGTTGAGAGACTTCAAAGAAATGGCAATCCTGAAAGATAACTTTTCCATGAATGAAATCTTAATTTGCTAGGATCCTCCTGGGCAGGAACAACAGCTCTGGGTATATATTATGCAAACATTTCTTACGTGCTGTAGCTTGGGCAGTGTGTCAGAATTATTGTAGGCTCTTACTACCCTCACATTCAAACAAAATTAACATGGCATAAACATCTCAGAGATATTTTAATTTTCTATGGCTGAATGTCTCTTGTGCATTTTCAAGGAGGTCAGATATCCACAGAAGAGGAGGTTTTTTTGAGGGTCAGTCCTCTCCACTTTAAATGTGATGCCAACACAAGAGGATGGCAGGAACAGAAAAAGAAATATACAACATTTGCTAGATGAGATACTTTAGGGAACAAAGAAATGGGAACTTCTGAAATGTCAAGCTTGTTTCTGTAGAAGTTCTAACAATGCTATTACTCAGAAGCATTCACAGGAAAAGAAAATAGTACTTAATGCTACAGGATGAGCAATTGTACTATACTTGTGGAATACTCCCCCAACAAATGTATAGACTCACACTTTCTTCAGAAACTGCTTTGAGTTTTGTTCAGTCACTGAAGAGAGAAGCCATACTACACTTTAACACATTAACTGCTCAAATGAACTATAAAGAAGGTATTTACAGGAGTTATTTTGTATTTATTATGGATTTTTAGGAACCAGTAATTCACCTTTCTATACCAAGAAGATGGCAGAAGAAAGAATACATGAAGCTATAAATACTATTAATTGCAGAGCAAGGCACAATATCATTAAGAGTTATGGACACTGTCCCATCTTTATTCCTTTCATATCTGACTATAAAGTTTAAGAGAAAGAGTAATTAAACCATTCCATCAAAATCTTGGTGCGGTTTAAATCCTTGCCAGTAATGAGATAACATTGATTACTTATAGAGCTAGCACTTTTAGAGCCAGTTTAGAGACACAGAATAGTCCCAGAAACTCAGAAGTTGGGCCTTGAATGAATAGGCAGCTGCGCCACCAGCATGAAGGAGACAAAAGCATATGATCAGTAGCTTCAGAAGCAATTCAAATAGATCGAGACATCAGCTGTAGTTGATCTATTTAAATTCATGAGATCATATTTGGAAACGTGGAAGAGAGCTGGAGGAATAATGCGTCTCTTTGAATTAAGTCTTATGGAAAATTTGTCTTTTGACAGTCTGTCTTAACATCTCAGGGCAGACTGATACCATTACATGCTACATCAATAAGCAGAATAAAGAATTCCACAAAAACTAATGATTAATAAAGGAGCTCTTAAAAAAAAAAAAAAAGCAAAAAAACCCAAACACACTCTGGGTTAGGAAAGAGCTGGGTTTTTCAGAATTAAACACTATGGCAACAAGAATCTAAAGCTACAGCTTGTATCTATATATATATATACACACACATACTATGCGTATGTACATACACACATATGTTTATAGAACCTAAACATGCATTTTACTTATACAGACTCTTGATACATGTCAACATAGGAGTATAAATCAGATTGCTCTTTCCTTAACTGTGGAAGCCCTTTACACTGCATATCCACAAGTTCCTTTCAGAGGTAAAAGGATCCCAAAAGCAAGGAAAGATTATCTAATGGAGAACAGCGAGGACTTATCCCTGTTAGCAGTCTGCAGAGGACCCACAAATCCCTTCTGCAGATCAGAGCAAGCAACTTAAGGAAGCAATTTTCCCCTCCCAATATCCCCCTTTTGGCTTCTCAGATTAAGATATCTCCCAAGGCCACACTGTTATTAAAGCAGTTAGAAAGCCTAAGGAAAGTCACAGCAGACTTAGAGCATAGCTAAGTGGAAAAGAGGCAAATTGGATTTAAGACAGTTATTTCCATAGGTGAAAAGGAACAACAGCCAGAGACAGCCTCTTGGGGCAGCAAGACAGAACGGCCAGCGGTCAGTAAGGGACAAGGGCAAAGTCATCACCTTTTCTCACTGCATTTTACCCAAGCAGAGCTTCTCAGTCCCTCAGCAACCTTGTAGAGCCAGGAGACATATCTCCAGAGGTGATGAAATGCCCTTAGGTAGAGGCTATCCTCCCTCAGGCTCACTACCAAGTACTGTCAGGGCAAGGTAGACCTGCATTACCAGCGCTCATCTGCACTTGGGCAAACAAAATAGGAAATTTACACTTCAAAGCTACTGACTTGGCATTGGTCCAGTAAATACCAAGTTCATCTCCAAGCTGTTATCAAAATCACATGATAAACCTGAAGGACAACCTTAAGGTTGAAAGAAACTTTACTGTCCTGTTTCTTTGAAACGCATCATGACAGCAAATGCTAAAGCATAAACAAAAATAATGCACACAAGTTACAAAGAAGTGGGACACTTGTCTTTAACTACTCCCCGTGGTGGTAGCTGATTAGGCCTATAGTCACTTGGCAACAACCTTAGATTTAGGTTATTATTCAAGTTGTATGTCTTTGGAGGCCTACTAAAGGGAACAACAGAATAACTCAACACACTAAATAGCTATATCTGAGAGGGCCAGGTTTCTACAAACATGCATTAATTGATAAATTGATGTTTGAGGCCAGTTTGCTCCAAGGACAGACAAAAAATTTTTAAATCAAAGAAAAATAAATAATTTTTATTATCATCTTCCCTCCCCTTAAGAAAGGGGATACAGATTCAGTTCAAATAGACTTGGGTTCTGCTTCTCTTTAGGTTTCCAATCACTTTAGCATGGCAAATAAATATAGCCAAAAAAAATTGGGAACATAGTTTTAAAACAGGAAAGATATAAACAATTCATAACTCAGATTCATAGCAGACTGCTACCTCCTGCTATAGAAGCCAGCACTAATGGACAGCACTACAATAAATCTTATACCTCAAGGAACACATTTCAAAGGGAGATTCCTTTAGATGGAAAATCAGAGTCATAAGGTACTATACAGAATCAACATAAAAAGGAACAATACAAACATGCTGAGCAATTAGATTTTTATGCCTATAATAGTACGTTTTTACCCTCACAAGTATCAAATTAGCTCAGGCCATACTGTCTCCTGTTTCCTCTTTCCCAATCCACAAAGTCTTATTATCCTTAACTATTTTCAAGCACATTAGCAGAAGCCATAACTTTCTACTTCTCTGTGCATAGCACATTTGCTTAACCAACTACAGCTCTTTGAACAGCAATGCTATAACCACAAAGACAGTTATGAATTAAAATTTTACCACCTATTAATTCACCTACCTGCTAATAACAACACTAACAGCTTACGTAGACATCCTTTAAACTAAACACTTTGGTCAGCAACAACTATGATGTTAAACATACTTAATTCTTTTGATCAACACTTTCACTACCAATAGGCAGAACTGAGTGCTGGGATGAGGTTTTCTACCAA
Organism: Scytalopus superciliaris; assembly: GCA_013400415.1. Classification (NCBI taxonomy): domain Eukaryota; kingdom Metazoa; phylum Chordata; class Aves; order Passeriformes; family Rhinocryptidae; genus Scytalopus; species Scytalopus superciliaris. The sequence continues at coordinate 486,343 of VXBX01009031.1, forward strand.
ATCCAATTCACATGACTGAGCCTTTCTCATGATCGTGACCCATCTGCACCTGTGGTGAGTAAAGTGATTAAAGCTGAACTACTACAAGTTACTGCTTATCTGATAGATTGGGAAGGCAGCAGGAGAAACTTTGATACAGCTGAAATACTAGATATTTCCTCAATGGGCTTACTGTCTTCAGACTGTTCTCTTACACAGAACACTTGAGGCTCTGGGACACTCTTAGATAAGTGTTAATGAACAAACAACTGGGGCAGGTTGTGACCTACTTGTGTAAAAGCTTCTCCTTTACTATGCTTTCTTTCTTTTTTATGTTTCCTTTGCATGTAATTTGAAATTTGCTGAGAAGACACTCTTGGTGGCACTTAGCTATGAAGTGAAGGTGTGTGTGTGATAAAACTTTGCAGGGAAAGTGGGTTCTTTAGTGTGTTTCTTCTAAAGGGGAATATCCAACTGATTTGAGTTGAGGTATTTCCAGCATTTTAAAAATAACAAATTGGCCAATGTTAAATATGTGTTCCTAAGCAAGCAATAGGATTAGATGAAACAGTATTAAGCTAACAATTCTTAGAACAACAGACTGATCTTTGAGAGGGCAAGAAAGCTAAAGTATTAGATAATGGCATTGCACAACTTGCTGGTACTACCAATTGTTATTTTCTCGAGTTGTGCTTCAAAGGAAGAATACAGATTATATTGAAGGAATTTCTAATTCTTATGCTAAAATCCCTTTTCATTACCTTCTCTCTAATATATTAAGGCCTGTGTAATTTTTTTAATCATAAAATAATAGATATCATGGCACTAGGTCACAACAACTAATACGATCTTTATACAATGCTGACAAGTATTTTATAAAAAACATTTAATTCAAGCTTTGTTATGGGTCAAAATAAAGATGGGTTGACCAGTAAAACAGGAAGATCCTGAAATCCTCTTATACAATATATCCAGAAAACAAGGCTGTTTTCTTTTCCCAAGTAAGTACAGTTGCTGAAAGAATTTATCTGTAGTAGTGGGCCTAGCTGATTTATGGAGGTCATGCCTGGACTGTTTCTCTTTCTCCTGACTCCCTAGCAAGCTTTCCCTCTGGCTGCGATATTGATGCAGCAAATGCCTGTTGTGAAGGAGTCTGTGACACCCTTCCTCAGTGCCCCACTCCTTGCCAGAGACAAGAGAGAAGGACTGGATGATCCATGTTCAGTGCAGGGACTGATGATACAAGCCCTACATGGTGAAATAAATCTTATGGGAATAGATTGAACCCTCATTGCTGGACCTGAGATGAGGCTACTGCCATTTGGGTTGTGCCTGGCATGACCTTATCCCTACTGCTGTCCTAAGCCAGGGCATCTTCCCCTGGTTCCCTGTTGGGGCAGTGCGTGGGACCCTGACCTCTGTGGGACGATACATGGGCTGTAGCTGTAATGGCTTATTGTGCAAGTGAGAAGCATCCACATGGTAGGCTGTGAGTGTTGTCAAGGGTTTTTCAGGTAGATGTTTTCTTTAGTATTATTGATATTTGAAGTTTATTATTTTTTTTAATTTTGTAGATAACTGACAATTTGAAACAAGGAAAGGTTAATCTGTGTCCCTAGCGCAGTCACAGGATGCTCATGAAATTTGGTGCCTGCTGCATGGGTAGAAGGCACTCATGGTTTCAAGGGGCATGAAGGGACAGCCTGGTGGTCAGTGAGAGGCAAGGATGTCCTCTGACAGGTTGCTGTATCAGAAATAGTCTGCAAATTTAAGAAAGAAAGAAAGAAAAGACTCCCAAGAAAGAAAAAACTTATTCCAGAATCTTGTATTAATCTTACTTTTTGTATTTTCTTGTTTAGTCCGATGACAGAAATATATTCCTGAATTTGGACTAGCTCTGCAATAAAATATTTTTATGGTTATCTAAATGCTTTGCTCCAGATTTTAATCACCCATTGAAGACTCATCCTTTCCCCATTGTGAATGCTGTCACTTGAATAGCTGACTCAATTACATTTGCAGAAAGGTAGTTTTAAAAAAAATTAATAGTGTTGGGGAAAAGTGCTTCTATTCCTCTGTGTTTTAGTTTGAATTAACTATTAGGGTGTCTTCCAGAAGCCTGTAATGACTAGCTGTTTTTCTGTGCTCTCTTTTGAAAATATTGTTAGAACAATCTTTTCCTGGAGAGAATGTTTTCATATGAATCCCTTGCTTTTGTGTGGAAATTGTATGCCCTTTAAATATTTGATACCGTTTTCTACCATTTACAGATACAGTGGTGTACATTTAATCTCAGGGATGTTAACCTTTCTGAACTTTGAAGTGTAAAAATCTTCTATCTAAAGGCTGTTCTTTCCTTAAAGGAAATCTTTAGGTTTTTGCACATCTGGTGCCTGAGTTGGCATTTTTCTGTCCAAATCAGCCTCTGTTGGGTGCTGGCTAGGAGGATGTCAACACTTTCACTTAGGTGATCCCTAAATACTCATCTCAGTCCTCACTCTGGGTTTGCAGAAACAGCTAATGGCAAATAGGCAGTTAGCTGTGACTCATCAGTCTGTCTTACTTCTGTGTATGGGGCATAGGTTTTATTGCTTCTCTTCCAGCAGGCACAGGGCAGGATATGCTTGGTGATCTAAGCTTAGGAGTTTCTGTGTGTAGACTTTGTGTGTTTGGGCATGAGCTGGCCTTAGACCTGCACCAGATGCACAACGTGAACTATTCATTGCAATGTGCTTTAAATGCCACTGGAGAGATGGTGATGATACTGTGCTGAATCTCCTATGTATTTTCCCACTAAATGCTTGTGCAACATATAAAAACACAATCAAATTAGATGTCTCCTACCCAAAGCTGATCTTGATTTAAGTATCTGTGCAAGGAAAGAAAAAACCCATTTTTTAATATATTTTCTAAGCTTCTGGAAGTGGTAAGGGCTTACATAATAAAATACACTGGGGATATATACAAAGCTAATGTAATTGCTAATGTAATAGTTAGGAAAAAAACCTTCTAGCCCTCATTCCTTCACTGAAAAGCATATTCATTTCTTTAGTACAGTCTTGTGGGATAATCCTTTAACAAACAACTGATTTGAAACTGCCATCCTGTAATACCTGGTACCTTTTCTACCCTGAGTCCATGCTCAGAGTCCTCTTAGTACCATGTTCTCTTGGAGCATATTTCTTTGTTTTAACTAAATAGAAGGACACCTTCATGGCCTTATGTGCAGACCAGTCAGCCACCTCCTGCCCCAGTGGACAACAGCAAATGCATAAGGCTGGAGAGACAAACAAGCAAAATATCTAGGAACTAATATATATGTATGTATATATAAAAGATTCTTGAAGTCTTCCATCCAGGTACAAACAGCCAAAAATCACATAGGAGACTTAATAGTTATTTTTTCCTTAATGGTCTGTCTCTAGGATCATCATTCTCTGATTTTCTACAGTTCCTACCGGATAATTTGGCGGCCTGTGCAAGCTTGATTTGAGTGTGATTCCACAGCTGCAGAAACCCATTGATATGTGGTGGTGAGCGAATCACTGCATTTTTTTCAGGGCTCAGCTGTTTAAAATATACTGAATGCAAAATCACTGGTAAGTTACAATGTGTTTAAATTACTCTAATTAAAGCTTCTGTAGTATGGCACAGTTCACGATATTTCATTGCAAATTATAGCTCATGTACCTACCATGGCAAGCAGGCATTTTCTCTTATCTCTTTATTCAAAAACTAGGAAGAATGGGAAGAAACAAACTTTTCAAGCTAAATTGCAGACCAACTAGCTGAAGTCTTTTGACAAATTTTTTAGCACCTCTACAGTGAGACAAACAGTTAAATTATGGGTTTAAAGAGCTTCATTTAATGGTGGGAGAATGAGAAATCCTTCCCTAGGACAGCTTCGGTCTGTTTCTATTTTTACCAGCTTGGCTATACCATGCAAAAGAGTGCACTTAATATTGCTCATCACACTGTGTACCATACCATGCAGATTGAAAGTCTTCCTGCAACAGACAGGAGCAAATCAAACCCATTAATGGCAAGTAGATGTTAAACCAGTGGGGACAGATGTTTGGAGAGGGTTTATTTGGGGATTTTGTATTAAGATGAAGACCAGGAGGAAAATTTTAAAAAATGTTCTCTTGGATTTGCTGAAAATACATGTTGTAGATTTTCTGGAGTGTCTTTTCCATATTTCTTGCTAAAGCTTGAATTGTTTTTCCTGTATCAGCATAACTAAAGACAGGCCTGTGAACTCAATGGTCCATTGTAAAGAAACTTCCAAGCAAATATCTACAGTGGTTTCCATCCACCTGGGTTGCAGTTACCCAAACTGGGTTTGGAATTGCCAATTGCTGCTGGAACTGTTGCCAAAGAGTTTGCACAGTATAATTGTACATTTAGGCTAACTAAGTAGATTAACCAGTGGTCTCAGAAAGTTTAGGAACCCTGTACATGACAAACAGAACTTGAACTGCTGAGTATGCAAGGCATAGATATGACAAAGCTGTGCTGGTAAAGCACAGCACCAATATTAAGTCTATTTACTAGCTTAGAGTTTAATGAGCACATCCTGCACCTAGGACTGATCTGGCTTGGGAAAGATGTGCAGAAGTTTATACCTCTGCATTTGCCTACTCCAAGATAGAGTCCTGTGAAGAATTTTAGTTCCAAGTCTAAACTGAGGGTTTCTAGAGTATCTTTCTTTTTGTATATTGAAATAGAAAGTGATGATGGAAGGAGGAAAAAAAGGGAACACAAACATCCACAGCATGGGAAAGAAGATACTGGGCCTCATGAGCAGCCTCAGAGCTATGGTGTCTCTGGAGGGATTGGTTTGTATGACTGGAGCCTCTTCAGGAAAGACCTTCTGAGTAGATGAGGGAATGTTGCACACTGTGCAGAAGAATTCATCAAATGCACAGAGGACTGCTCTGAATGATATAGGTAACAGGTCTGTCCAGAGCTTATGGGTAGGAAAACAGAGGGCACATTGTGGTGGAGGCCTCCAAGAGACAAGACCAAGCAGAGCAATTGAGCAGACCTGAGTACCTGAAAGAAGCCTTGCAGCCACAAGGGATACTGCCCTGAAAGGCAGAGAACTTAAAAGAAGTGGTTGATCTTCCTATGCAGCCTTCTTAAGGAGTGAGAAAGAATTGTTTCAGTGCACAAGAAAATGACCATGTGTCAGAATTCCAGCTGGGCTGTAACTCCCAACTGAGCCAAAGAACAAGGGAAATAGTTGGAGGCAGGACCAGACTATCCACAGGCAATGGCCAACTACCATCCAGAGTTGTTTCAGAGAGAAAGTTTGGAAAGCCAAGCACAACTGGATTTGACATTGCATAGATCTGAAGGTCAAAAAAGACAACCTTCTGTTGTAAGTGCTTTGGAAGCAAAAGGAATACCAAGAAATATGGTGGCTTACTGTTGTCTAGGAGCAGGTAAACTAGTTATAAACGGCACTGTAAGGATTTGATTCTCAGTCTTCTCATCAGACTTTATTGGCAAGTTTTGATCTCAGACCTCACAGTTTCTGTCTTGCTAATGGCATTTAGAAAAGTAAGGTAAAGGAAGTCAACCTATATCCCCACCTTGATAGAGGAGGTTTGAATTCCAGGTTAGAGCTGAAGAAACTGGACCGTGTCATGCAAAACTGCTTTTGGTGTTGTATTTGGTCTGGCTGAGATGAAGTTAATTTTCCTGTAGAGGCCCTCATAGTGATGTGCTCTGCATTGTTAGCTAGAAAGATGTTGATAACACATCAGTGTTTTGGCTGTTGCTGGCTGGTGCTGGCACAGCATCAGTGCTGTCTTCCCAACATTCCCCCTCATCAGTAGGCTGGGCATGGGCAAGATCCTGGGAAGTGACACAACTAGGCCAGCTAACCCAAATTAACCAAAAGGATATTCCATACCTTATGATGTCAACTCGGATATAAAAGCAAAGAAAAAAAGGAGAAAGGGGCGTTTGTTACTTACAATGTTTTCCTTCAGGAGTAACAGCAATGTGTGCTGAAGCCCTGCTTCCCAGGAAGTGGCCAGATATCGCTTGCTGATGGGAAGTAGAGAAAAATATTTTTTTTTTTCTCTTTGCTTGTGTGTGTGCAAGCTTTCATTTTTACTTAGGTAAACTGCCTTACCTATGAGCCATTTTCCATCTTATTTTCTCTCCCCTGTCCAGTTGGGAAGGGTGACTGACAAAGCAGCTTGGTGGGCATCTGGTGTCCAGCCAAGGTCAAACCACCACAAAGGTTCAGGATGTTTTTCATGACTGGGAAAGGAAGAATCTTATTCCAACTTTAAAAAAAAAAAAAA
>VXBX01009031.1:492701-525789 GCA_013400415.1 Scytalopus superciliaris
TGAAGGAATAACTATAGACTGGTCAGACTCTCATTGATAAGTGGGAACATTATGGAGCCGGTCCTCATAGAAGACTTTTCCAGGTACATGAAGTACATAAAGTGTTTGGAAACACCTAGTACAGATTTATCATGGGCAAATGGACACTGACCAACCTGATTGCATTCTGCAACAAAAAGTAGAGACTCTGTGGATGAGGGGAAAGCAGTGGATGTTCCACATATTTACTTTGGCTTTTACCTTGATGGGATCTTCCATAGTAAACTTATAGGAAAATTGGGGAAATACAAACTGTGGAAATTTATTGCAAGATGGATAAAAAAATGGTTGTGTTTAGGTAACACAGTAGAAGTCAGTCATTGGGAGGCCTGGCAGCCATATACAAGTAGTATTCCTCAGGTATCACACTGTGTAATGTCTTTATTGATTATCTTGGATGAGAGGATGGAGTGTGCATTTAACAAATTGGTGGGTGGTATGCAATTTGGGGAGAAGCAGCTAGAAAGACTGAAGGGCAGGGCTGAAGCCGAGGACCCTCAGCAAGCTACAGCACTGGACTGACAGCAACCTTATGATGCTCAATAAAACAAGCACAGACGGGATAATCCATCACATGCATTGAGGCTGACTGGCTGTGGAGCAGCTCTGCAGAATGGGACCTGCAAATCCTGACAGGCAAGCTTAACGTGAGTCAGCATGTTTTTATGGCAATGAAAACCATCTGCACAGATGCATTATGGGACAGAGAAGGGGTTGAACAAAGTTCTTCTTCTTCTCTTGGCACATCTGACACCACATCTGGAGAGCTGTGTTCAGTTTTGGGTTTCCCAGCTTGAGAAATGCATGGACATGATGGAGCATGTCACGAAGATGTCTGGAGCCCAAGACGTAGGAGAGGAGGAGGAGGAACTGGCTTTTTCAATTTTAAAAAGCAAATGGCAATGAGATTAAGTTGCTGTCTACAACTGCCCGTGAGGGTCATTATAGAGGGGGTGGGGATGTATTTAGCAGTACATAGTGGCAGGGCAAGAGAACAGGCTGCAGCCTGGGCATACCCAATGGTTAACTCTGGAACAAGCTTCCCAGGGGACATGAACAGGCTTCATCCTTGAAAAGTGCTGAACATCAGCTTATTCTTTCTGTCATATTCCTATAAAACATGCAGAACATTTGCTGACTATCATCTTTACAGCAAAACCTTTATATTCTTGGGTAGTCTCTTCTCTTCTGTGTTTCTCAGCTAGTTCTAATCCCTTCATCCTTTCACTGAAGATGTTTTAAACTGATTCTCCTTGGGTACTTTTTCCATTCTTGTAATTCCGTCTGCACCTTGTGTATCCAGAACTGGACACTGCACCCTAACTATTGATCCTAGGCACCACATGAGGTGAAAAAACCCCCAGTCTGTTCTCTATGACTTGGGTATGATGCCTATGTTGCAACATATAAAAATTTAATTCTTTTGTTGAAATAGCATCACAACACCAGCATGTATTCAATTAATGATAATTGTATGAGCCAGGTCAGCTTCTGCAGTAGCAATATTCATAGCTGCATGATTCCTACTCTCTATTTTTCATTTCCTAACTTACTCCTCTGCACTTTCACGCATTGAAATTAATTTCACAAATTTCAGGCAGTACCTCTGGTTTTCAAAGGTGTAGAGTTTGTTATGCTTTTTTTCAGAGTGTTCTAAAATGGCATTTGTTCCTACTCCAAGATGGAATTTGTCAACAGAAATACGGGAATGTGGCAGTACATAACAAAGTACCCCAAACTTTTGGCTAACATCACATTTAGTTGCAATGAGACCTCATCAGCACTAAGAGCAGATAACCAAGACCGAAAAAGTCCCACCATTTCTTGACACTTTTGATTTGTTCTTCCTGAGTCTTGAAGTTAAACTTTGTTTTGTTCCACAAAATTCCTTTTCAGAGATACATTCTGAGCTTTTCCTGTTCTCAGACCTTCTTTGTCCTCAATGAATATTCAAAGAGAATTGTTCCAAGATTACTTTGGCTTATTTCCCCAGACTCTTTCCTGGAATTTCAGCAATCCTGACAACTAAAATACTTTTAACTCTTTATGAATATTAAGTATTTTCTTTCAGGTTCTGGTCTGTATCTTAATCCTCTGAAATTACATTAAGTATCTGGTCACAAATGACCCTAATTGCAGATGAGATATAAATCTAAAGTACATACTTGCTTAAACCAACCCTTTAAAAAATCTCAGCTTAAATTGTCACTGTTTTTGTTGATAACTGGTGTTTATTTATGCAAACACTTAAAACTAACTTAGTTCTCTGGGATCCTTCTCCTTACCTTTTATCTCTGTACAATCTATATTATGTATGTAACTGTGCTTCTTTTTACTGGTTTTGCTGCTTTTTTTTTTTTTTTGGTTTTGCCTCAGAAATACCCTTCACTTCACATTGGTCAATGCTTAATCTCCACATTGATATTCAATTCAACTCAATTGGACACTTCCTCACTGTTCCAGTGCAGTCATTTTCTAAACCCTTCTCCAGAAAGTAATCTGACATAATGTACATCTCACAAGCTCCATGTGGGCTGACATTACTGAAGCTGCACTATACATTGTTGAGGTAGAAATTATGTACTTGTTTTCAGAACAAAAGCTTGCTCTTAGTATTGATAGGAATTTTTCAGGACAGGGATTTGGTCTACATATTCATAACTGAGCCAGTTCTGCAAGAACAGTAAGAAAAAAAAAACCCATGTGCATCTTAAAGACTGATATTATGTAATTTTTTAATTAAACATTCTGATTGGATAGTAAATATGTAAAAGCTATAAAGAAGTATTGTTTAGGAAGGTATTACCTAAATGCAAATATTCATATGCTAGTATTCATTCTATCCACTGAACAGGTGCAGCATAATAGCTAAGGACAAGAAACTCATAGAAGGGAAGCAGTCTGCCCTTTATGGCTAGCTTAACATGAAGAAGAAGGAAATGGAGAAATAATCTTCATAGTTCTTATTGATCTCCCTTTATACTGTTACAAGCTAGAAAGTCAAGCTATTTATTGACTGAACTTTGGATAGCCACCTCTGATTAGCTCAGCTTTCATGAGCAAACCTTACAGTTCAGTGAAAATGTTGCATGCTGCCAGAAAGTGTAGGAAGATGTGAGATTACAAAACAGATGTCATTTTTTTTCTTTACCAAATAAATTCAAAAATATTCAAGGTTAACCTTATCACAGTTAATGACAAAACAGAAGGTGTTGACATGCTTCTGAACTTATACTTCTCTCATTTTTATTAACAAATGAGCTAAGATATTTGTCAAAGATTGACAAAATACAAACTTACAAGAGGGGGAATATTCAAACTATAAGAAATTATCTGGATGAAGTCCTGCTTACCTACTCAAGTTCTCAGACCAAATGTAATGATGCTCCTACATTTATGTTTCTTCTGATAAACCTACTTGCACAATAATATCACTTAAGTTCCAGCCTAGCATACTCTGGTCATGGAGGCTTCTCCCTAGAAAACTGAATTTACAAGACCTGCAAGTTTGAATTCTGCATTAGCAACTTAAACAGGGCTGTGGGACCTGCTCGTGCAAGTGGTCCTGTGATATCTTAGGCACAGTCTCTAGGGAGGACAATGCAGCCCTTGATGTCTCACACTCCATAACTTCCCAGCAGTCTATAACAAAGTCAGGAATGAAAAACTGCAAATGCAGCTATGCTACCAAGGAAATCTAGAGTCATGTATGCCTCCCAGATCAGTTCCATGGAAGATAATCTTTTACTGTCCTAAGACCTTTGGTTAGAAACTAGACTGTGCTCCACAAGATCAGAGAAAACAGATCTCCAACACACCTTAGGTGATGCATTCTGAGGAGGCAGAAATTTTCTTCAGACTCCAGACCTAGAGGTAGGCATAACCATGAACTTTTGAGCAAGACACATTGACTAGATGCCTGGTAACTTGACTATTACTAGAAGTAAATACATATTCTCATTTTCAGGCTTCTTTCTAGAGTGAGAAGACCTAAAGATATTAGAGCTCAATTCTACAGGAATAAGAATAGAGGGAAATGGAATTTACAAATAAGGGGACTAAAGTAGGACAAAAATGGAATTAAGACTAATCAAATAAATTAAAAATATTATCGACAGGCAAGGCTCAAATCTTCTTTTAAAATTGCCTAATCAGGCACTCATAATCTCACCTACCCAACTTTAGGTGCTCAGAATAGATCCTGGAGTTAAAAGTTAAGGGCAGCTAATCTGTACTAACGCTCTTCATGCTGCTTTTCCCCATAGAAGATCTGAAATACCTAGCTGTCACTACATTCTTTGAATGTCAAGAAAACACCATCAAGTTTCAAATCTAGCTTTAATGACCATTTATATTTATATAATTGGACAAAAATGTAAGGCCTATGGATTTTCCTCTTCCGGGGATGCAGAGTACTCGGTTCTCTCCCTTAGAACGATCTGCTGTAGATGGATCCAACATGGTAGAATCACAGTTTTCCCCCTCTCCCTTCAGACCCACAATGAGAGTGCACAATTACCAATGCAAGTCCGCTGTTCTGAAAGAAATCCATTTTCAATTTGTATCGCATCAGTTGCAATGCTAGAAGGTTGGTGGACTTTGCTGGCATTTTCCTAAGCTTCTTAAATTCATCACATCTTAAATCCAGTAGATAAATATTCACAGGATTTTTGGTTTAAAACTGGTGCTTTTAGGGCGCTTTTTATGACCAAACTTACAAAAGTGTTGCCTGGAATGAAATGGCAAGTAACAGCATCTTGGATTAACAAACATCCATTTTAAAAATAGCTGCTTTTGATTACTGAGCTCTAAATTAAAGTCAGTACAACATCCAGGGGTGCTTTTCTCTATTGAATGTGAATACAACTTAAAAGTGAGATGTCTTCTAACCCTTTAATTTACACCTTCTAGGGATGGTTCTGAGTCACAGCTTTAATTTCACCTTACTTTTTCCTCCACGAGTTGCAAAACACATTTCAAAGCCTAGAACAAGTGAAGAGACCTGATCCAAAATTTCTTGGCAAATATCCCTCCTATTGTGAGAAATATTGGCTGCCAAGAGTTCAAGACTGAACTCTGTAAGCACAGAGTTTTTCCAACACTCCTTGGTCACTTCAAATATCTCTTGAAAATCTGGTCTTTGTACATCAGGTGGACATGGATATTAGGTGTTCCTGTCTGTACTGTCCCACAGTAGCATTCCTTTTTCCTTAATTTGGACACTTCAGAAAATATGAGGCATGCTCAGTTTCTATATGGCTCCTGTACCCAAAACATAGAACCTCCATGTGCCTCAAACTCACATAGAAGAGAGGGTTTGCATTAAACATTACCATCATTGAGCTCTTGTATTCCTCACAAAAATATGGTGAAAGGCTCTTACAATAATGTTAAACTTTCTACAAGGCTCATAGTCTCAGTATTGCTGCTACAACACTGTTTCTGAGATGAATGAGATGAGTTTCATTCACAACAGAGACATGTTTCATTTAGGTATTTGTTACATCCTCCTGATGACTTGTAGCTCCCAGTAGGCAAGGCCTTTCTGTTTTAGCTAATAAAATGCTTTTTCTTAGCTAATAAGATATTTCTCAGCTGTGATATTCTCTGAAGGCAATTTATTCAAGAGGTGCAAGAGGCAAGCAGTGTGGTGGGTCACTACTAACCTTTTGACAGCACATGGTTTGGTATGGGGGAACATTTATTAAACAAACAATGTTAACTTGACCTAAGACTGACTTTGAAGTTTGATCTGTAGCAGGAAGACCTATCTAATGATTAAGCCATGGAATTAAGGTCTTAGGACCATAGCTAATAAAAGCCTGGGGTCCTTATAACTGAGATGCTGCAATTCTTCATTCTAGACACATGCTGACTGCAATGAAATCCAAGGACCGAAGAAGATGATTTAAAGCTATTCACTGAGAAAAGAGCTGCTTCCAGCCCGCCCAAGGAAAGGATTAGCACAGGAGCAAAGGCTGGACTCTGACCTCTTTAGAAGCTAGGTGCCTGAGGGAGGCATATGAGGTGATTCACAGCAGGGCAAGATTTATTGAACCAGAAGAGGAGGTCTTAAGGAAGCTGAGTCTACTTTTCTCAGCTCTGTGGTATTTAGCTGAGAGCAGGCAAGTTCTGCTTTTGGAGGGCCATTTTCTCTTAGGCAATCACAGAAGAGTAGAAATGACCCTGGGATCAGAGACCTGAGATGAATGGGAATCCCCACCCCATGAGAGCTGTGATTTAGAAGGTGAGGTACTGCCCAGGAGGGCCCCCTCTGTCACGAGGAGTAGGAAGGAGGGTCCTCACTCACCCCTTTGCACAGCAAATTGAATTGGCTGAATGGATGGGAGTACATATTGCTACCTTTTTTCCTCTCCCCTACCTGTAACACAAGTCTTTAAGCCTTAGAGAAGCCATCCTCCTGGAGTGACATGATAAGACTCCCAAAATTGCTTAGCCCAAGAGAAAGCAAGCACTGTTAAAGCATAGTGTTTAATGTGTTCTAATAGCTCTTTAAATTTTTTTCTGTAGCCTTTAACGTGATCTACAATGATTACAGTAAAGCCAAGGAGAGAGCTTAACAAAACCAGCTTTAAAATATGCAAATTTGGTGATACTTTGTTTTATAATGGATTTAAAAATACTCATACTATTAGCAGTATGGTGTTGCATAATGACTTTGGTGCCACCACCACTTTTGTGCATTGAGGCCAAGATGTTTGAAGACATTTAGGTACTCAGTCCTGTGAATACAGAGGGGGCTTGAGATGAGATTCAGCAGTCTAAACTCAGATGAGCAGAGCCCTCTCAGGTGCCCAGTGGTACCAAAATCATCTTCATGGGGCAGGCAGATATGACATGGTACCTGCAGGAATCCCATACTCTGCTGGAGAGGCAGCTGAGAAGGACAGCCTATGGACAATCCAATGACTCCAGACATCCATGACAAGACACCTGAACCACTTTCTTGATTGTTGGAGGCAGTGTTTGCTGCAGGCACAGAGGTGCCCATGTGAGCCCTATCTAAATGCTGTACTGAGCAGCCTACTCAGCCCTCACTGGGGACTTCCATACCACACTGCATTTTGTGGGGGAAGATGGTCACAGGAGGGAGGATCCATGTCCAAATTCACCATTTTCCAAACAAGCAAATGTTTTATAGTGATCTGTGAAACATAAGTGAAAATTAGTGTCCTAAAATTGTGTTTTATTTTGTGTTGATAAAGCATTGCAAAGATTTTCAGTGCTTTATTAAAGGTTTTTAATATGGATGATTGCATATATCCCAGCCAAAATCTTTTCCATCCTACATAGGTATTTATCTCAGCTAGCAGATTTTGTTTGCTCAGATCCAAATTAGAAAGTATTTAAAGCAGATAGCACATCTCTAAAAATATACTGAATTTACAATGAAGCTTTAACATTCTCTTGCTAAATTTCACACATATCATTTGATTTCTGAAAAGAAAAGGTAAATACAGAAGTTTTCTTCACCAGTTCTCATGCACTGCTTGTAACAATAAAAAAGGAATATTTCTCATATTATTACCATGCATGCTAAATAGAAAACAAATGCCCATTCCCTTTACAGGGAAGGAAGTCAAGTTTCTAACCACAGTTTGTGCCATGCTTTTTTCTCTTTATTGGTAATGTAAGCTTCTATGAAAATTGAATGGCTGCTGTTCAGACTCAGCTGAATACAACAGGCAAGAATGGAACCAAATTACTTCTCTCTGTCTTAGCAAGACTTTTTAATAAAATTTACTTTACACAGCCCCAAATCTTGCCAGGTTAAATTTTCACAGCCGTGTTCACATTCTTGTTAATTTATTTTAGCTTCAGCACAAAAGGTTAGGGTAATGAGAAGAGCTGAAAGTGGAATAGTTACAGTGAAACCTGATTGCTGTCTGTATTTAGATAATTTTCTTTCCAAGTGACAGTCCATTAAACCTCTAAATTGTTTTATTTGCTACTTAGGAAAGTCTTTGCTTCGTATTTTGCTCCCAAGAACTAATGAAAGAAACTTTAGATGAAAACCAGCAGTTTTTGTAAAAATACAACTAATATGACATGGAGAGCTTGTACAATATTAAAACTTTTGATTTTGCAGAAAATGAGATGGTGTATCACAAAAAGTATTTCCTTACAGAGATCACAGATATTTATTTCTGCCTTAATTTTTTTAAAAAATAATAGTTTCAAAACTAAGGTTTAGAAAAATGTCCTAGTTATTACTTTAAAAAATCAATTTCTACATTAAATATGCTTGGTATCTTCCATTATTTTTTGCTACTGAACAACAGAATATAAAAAGGGTTTCCATTTTAGTATCATATAAGTCTACCTTGATTTTTATCACAAAATCAAATATAGTGTTTTGAACTACTCAGTTATCTGTTGTTGTTGAGACGGACAAACGACAAAATGTACAAGAAAGGCGTAGATCCCATTTATTTTTAGCACAGCTACTTTTTATATCTTTCCTAAGTGTACATGCATTAACATTATTGGTGCTTGTTACACATAAACAATCATTCACTGGCCATAGTTACAACCCTTTGTTTCTGCACAGATTCACCCAGCTCATTATCCCTTATCTTGTAGCTTCCTGAATCCTCTCAGCACCTGCAAGTTGTTTACAATCCTCTAGCTGAGAGATGTATCTTCATGGGTACACAATCTCTTCAGGGTGAAATTCTTCTTGCTCTGCCGATGTGCAGACCCATTGCAGTTCCCCACAGTTATCCAAATTGTTAAGAACTTCTGTAAATCAGTTTATATGACACCTTCTCTTTCCTACCCTTTTTTTCTCTTTACCTGCTAGCTCTTCACCTCTTCTCCATCTCATGGTTCCTCCAGCTACTGCAAATCCTCTTAACCTAATTGGAAAGATAACCAGAATTACTGCAACCATCTGATATGCACCTCCCAAGTTATGCGCTCATAACCAATTGTTATCAACACTCATCAGCTAAAGAGTTAAAACTGTCATTATGCTTTTATGTTTGAGTACATTATGCTCTCATATTCATGTCTATTTTTCTGTACACTTGCAGTGATGTCCCACTTGGGAAGGAATATAATTTTGTCTACTTCTATGAAACATTAATGTTTGGTGAGAGAGCCCAAGCTGTCCGAGTGTGTTGGGGGGTTTCACATTTCACACCCAGGTCTGGCTTTTCAAAACTACTAAGAACATACTCCTATGGAAAAATGGAGCCCTGAGTCATCCACAACAGGTCTAAACAAATGAAGGGAAAAAAAGATGACTGTGTGGTCTAATGTCTGTTCTTGGGAGTATGAGAGATCTCAAACATGGAAAATTCAGGGTGAAAATGCAACATAAGAAAATATATGCAACAAGTTTTAAACAGAGTTCTTAATTCACTGCAAGAAGAAAAGGTATTCAAAATACCTGTCCCAGGCTGCAGAAGAAACTTTCAGCTATTGTGCTTAAAAAAAATTCCAAAAAGCAAAAAATATCAACTTCCTTTTCATGACAAAGTGGGAAAGTTCCAGCTTTGTTTACAGTTCCAGAAATATCTCGTCTCAAATTTATAGAACAGTTTTAGTTATAGCAATTCTTTTTAAAAGAGCCAGGCCCTAAAAATGTAACGATTTAGTAAAATAGTTGTTTTAAAATATTATTTTCCTCATTTGTAATACAGGGTTCAGTTTGATGCTTGCACTACCCATAGGACTGCTTTCCTCTCCTAGAACATGTGGGATTTTCTACCATCCGTCAAGATAGATCTTGTGGATGGTGTGAACTGCCTTGACTGGACATTGGCAAGGAATTTTTCAGGTAAAATACAGCATTATTAAATATAAATTCTATTTGGTGTTCTGTCGTGAAATGTGAAGCTATGGATGTTGATAAAGCACCACAAATCAACAGATTTCCCTGTATTTACACCCAAACTGAATGTTGACCTGGGCTATGATTCTTACAAGTAGTGCCTCAGTAGTCAATAGTGGCATTTTAATATAAAATTTAAGCAAAATGTAAAAATTTACACTACCAAAAAAGAAGACTAGTCTAGAAACTTTGGATATGACCTCTGGAGGTCTTGTCATCTGACATCCTTGCTCAAGCAGGAACACCCAGCGCCAGCTGTCCAGCACTATGTCCCAACGGCTTTTGAATATCTTCTGAGGTTGGAGGTTCCACAACCTCCCAGGACAGCCTGTGCCAGTGTTCCATCACCCTTACAGTAGAAAAGTGTTTCCTGCTGTTCAGAGAGAACCTCCTGTGTTTCAGTGTGTGTGCCCACTGCCTCTGGTCCTGGCAATGGGTATCACTGGAAAGATACTGGCTCTGTCTGCTTTGCACCATCCTCTCAGGCATTTACAGGCACTTATGAGACTCCTCTGAGCCTTCTCTTCTTCAGACTAAGCAGCCCCAGCTCTCTCAGCCTTTCCTCGCAGGACAGATGCTCTAGTCCATTCATCTTCTTTGTGGCCCTTTACTGGACTATCCAGTATGTTAATATCTTTCTTGTACTGGGGAATCCAGAACTGGACCCAGCACTCCTGCTGTGTCTTCACCAGTGCTGATCACTTTGGCACAGATTCTGTAGCAGAAACCTCTCATACACAGCTTCTTTGGGACAGTCTTTCCTCTTATCATAAAGATCATTTGCTGCTGTCAGTTTAAAGATTAGTAATGCTCAAATGCTCAGCCCAAAGGGTGGGGGAGAAAAATAAAGGGTCTGTGGCTTTCAGCGTTGATAGGGCTGTTCTGTCAAGAACAAAATCATTGTTTCCTTAGTTGTACTTAGAAAGTTTTGAATATAGATTGAAGTTATTATTTTGGTCAATTTGACCAGCCTGGTGTTCAAGAGACTTCAACATATTTTGACAAGCTGGATTCCCTATAGGCTTACTGTAGAGCAGTCTGAACTGCTGAGGTTTTTTCCTTTTAAATAACAGTTAGCTAATGCTGTGTGCTATTTTCCTAGTCTATACAGCCTATATATTCTGTGTGAGAACCTTATCATTTTACTATGTTAAGCAATTTCATGAGGTACGAAACCAAGAGTCTGCATAGTCTGCATCCACTTCCACAGAGCAAAGCTGTGTTACTCAAACACATGTTCAACTATGTTACTGGATTTGGAAGAAGCATTTGCTGTATGTCATCCCTGAGTTATCCCCTCACCAGAAAAATACAGAGTGGAATTCTCAGTAGAGACAACTTTCTATACACAGGATCACAATGTCCCATACTGCTAAAACATTTTTATTGTTTCAGAGTTTGGAGTATTTAATAGGAGCACCCTGGTCAAGAGTGGTGCCCTACAGATACATGGTCTCCCATGGGAGGAGGACCCTGACAACTATTCTGGTTTGTCACAAGAGTCGCCACTGCAAGGTTACAGTGGGTGGATGTCCCATTCTTCTGAGACAACACAGCCTTTGGGGGACCATCTCATGAGACCCACAGATGCTGAAAGCAGAGACTGCTGTGCACCTGGTTTCCAGCCCCACTCCACCAGTCAGCTCATTCAGCTGGACATATTGGTTGCAATGATTAATGGTGTTTCCTCAGCTTCTGTAGTTAGGCCCACAAAGATGTTCAGGAGCATTGGAACACTTTACTACTCCCTAGGCACAGTATGGAAAGTTGGTTCTAGAAATCATATGGCTAAATGAAGTGACCAAATTGCTGCCTGCACTTTCCTTTTATGTAGCACCACACTGAAGGCTACAACACTGGGTAGTGCCCCAGTGAGCAGCCAGCCCTGTTAGGTACTCCACCTGCTGCTCTTGCACACCATGGGAAGTGAAGTAGGCAATGTAAATACAGTACATTTGGGTAAAGAATGTTGTGCTGAGATGAAATCATGCTTTCAGAGTTTTATATTAATAGTAATTTCCCCCCCCAAGAAAAGATAAACTATAAAACCTTACTATTTGCAATTCAAGTAGCATAGAGCCCTCCCTGCATGAAAGCTGTGCCCTGATCTCAGACCTTGGAATAAAAACCCCCAACAAATAAATATCAGCCCAGTAAATATAACTATATTTATTTCAACAATAACCTCTTCTTTGTGACACACCATTTTCCTTTCCCTCCTTGCAACTTCAAGAGCTTTGAAAAACATGTTTTTGAAATACCTCTGTGTGTGGAGCTTATTAAATTAGTCTGTTCCTTTCAGTAGAAAGAAATAGATTAAAACTCAAGTCATTTCATGGTCTGAAAAGAGTGTCAATAAAAGTGAAATAATGTTTGTACAGTTTAGTAATGTGGGTTAACCTTTCGAAGAACACAGCAAATGCTTTGTGGAAAAAGAAATTACATTCACATGTCCTCTTGGCTTCACAGAGGTAGTTTTCCAATGTATCGTGAAAGAGCTGCAAATACATGTATCGAATGGCAAACATGTTGATGGTTGCCCTGTGGCAGGTTTCAGAAAGGCGACAGCCAGAGTACACAGCAGAATGGTTGCCATGTCAGTTTTGACATCTGTTTTGGAAGAATTTTGTCTGTCTCTAAAGCAGTGTGATCCTCAGTGTACAGTCACTTTGGAAGTGTTAGCTAGTCCACATTGTGTTGAGCACAGTGATGCTTTGAAGTGTCAAAAGCTGCTCAAGATATTTTAGCAATATATAAGCCCATTTCCTCTGACAGAAGATTCAAGACAAGGCTGTGGGAGAGTGAAATTTCTTCTGGAAGATTACATCCATTTCTATATTAAGTGGCAGAAAATCTTGCAGTCACTCTAGCCCTTGAAAATTATGATCTAAATTCTGAGTCAATATTCTTGTATTCTTCCCATGACTGGGTGGATGAGGCTCAGGAATTGTATCCATTGAAACAAACTGAATGTTGCTGTAGAAGATGAAGCTCTGGGCTTGAAAGAGCCTGGAACTGTATCCAAAATGGATGGCAGGGGAATGTGGTACAGACAGGAGAACTCCACAGAGTTTGATCATTTTCGTGTACACATTTGTTCTGTTTCCTGTAATAGCTTATTGTAATCTAAAATTCAGTTCATTATGAATGCATTTTTTTCTGTTCTGTTAATCTGAGAGAGTTTGACAATCAGAATTCTTAAACCAAACTCATTTAATGTTCAAAAAAGACAGAACTGTGGCTAATTAAAGATAACAGCAAATCAGCCACATAAAAGAATCTCATGCTGTACTGAGTATGATTACAACAGCCAATGTATTGAGTACTGTGAGATATATCTTCTGTTGCTGATGGGGAAATATGCTGTGTCTTCTCTGATACTGCAATTTCCCTTCCTTGCTCAGGTAGCATTTATCCATTTTTAAAAATGTGGTTGTCCTGCAGATTAGTTGCAGGCAACAAGGCTTTTCATAGTCTGGCTCTAATTCTAATTATGATACAGCACTGTGCCTTAGGCATTGCACTGCAAGCAGTAGTAAAGACTTACTTTCTACAGGTAAATGATGCACAGGCACCAGAGCCAATCCTTCTATTGACTCTGCCTATTTAAACAGCTATGGATGGCCCATCAACCTCCTGTGCTAACAGAGAACAGCATACAGCTCTCATCATTATTTTTCTTCCCAATTTTCTTCATCCTCTAATTTTGTTTCCCTTCTTGAAGATTTTAGCAGGTCACAATGGAGCAGAGCTGTTTAATAAGCAAGGCATAAAACAAGTTTATTGTTTAAGTTTGGAAACATGTTTACTCAATCAATTTGAGAGAAATTTTTAGGTACTGAAAAAACTGATTAACATCCAAACCTGTACATAGGCAGAGACATATATTATTAACATTAAACTAGATGTCAATTTAAACCTGATAGCTGAATTCAAGCTCCTCTTTAAAAAAATCCAGGAATATATGAATAGATGCTCAAAAAGAAAAATCCTTGGAGTCTGTTGTTATAACAGTGATGACACTGATAGTGCCTGAACTGAACTTATTCCAGTCAAGATTCCACCATTAACCTCAAAGCCTGAGTTTAAGCTCACTTTATTCCATATAAATTAAATGAGAATCTGGAGAGTCATATAGAAGTAGTCAAGAGGGTATACTTTTGTCTCAAGAGTGACCCTCATTAATGAGGTTGTGGATATAGACTTGAACCAGCATAAGATGAATAGTCGCACTGAAGTATGAATTTTTGGAGAGCCAGTGACCTTCGTATTTCAGACTATTGCTACTAGCACAGAAATAAAATAATAGAACAAGGATACAGCTCCTCTCTTGGAAGACTTAGAAATGTTTTAGGATACTTTGGCTGCTGGCAGATGCCAACTAAGCTAGAATGATGAACACAGCCTTGCAGTGCTTCTGTTTGTAGATAGTGTTGATCTGCCCAGCTTGCTGTAGCTAAACCGGTGCAAAAGCCAAAGCTTTGCTGAAGACATACAAGTGCTCCTGTGCAAAGAATATGCTTGTTCTCTTCTAAGAAGCAAAGCTACCTTTATTCTCATTTATAATGGGCTTGTTCTGAAAGTATAGGACCAAGAAAAAGAAGTGCAACTTTCTTTTGCCAGTTTTGCTTCTAGGGCTCCTTGAGCTGTCAAAAAGAGACATAAAACTTTTGTTCATGAGAATCAGGCTCATTGTACTTAATAGCACAGAAAACTATTCAAAAACTGTTCAAGAATTAATAAATCGAGTGAAAAAACCCCAGAAACTAAGCACTAATTAGATCTGGAATATATCATACATCTTCCAGATCAAGGACCTTCTCATTAAAATGAGTATACAGATTTCAGTTTTCCCTGTATGAAAAGTCATCCACTCTATTTTTATCTACAGTTGTTCTTGGCAGTCCATGCCAATCTGGAAATATTCTGGATTTTGGTGCAAAACCCTTTAGTAAATGACTTTATTAAAAGTATAGGAGTTTAGCATAAATTGACATAAAATAATTGCAACTTCTGAAAGGTTTAATCTTTCAATACACACAATTACTTTGGTAACTAGGGTCAAATGCAGGTGTAGGTAGAGGATCTCTTCTACTTACGGACACAAAAGTGTTAGGATTTAAGACCTGTTTGTGTCTAGATTTATTCTGGTTTATGTTGTCAATTGACTTAATGAAAATAGTGCTAGGGTTTTTTTCCAAAAGGAATGTTTAAAACCTGTGAGGGTAAGTTCGGAAAACTCTTTGTTTTGTGGATGTAGCCTTAGTTTTCTAGCTACTACTAATTATCATTATATTTGTTGCACAGATTCAGAACATGCCCAGTACTATTTATACAAGAGGTCCCAGGTCACTTTTCTTTACAGAAAAAAACAAAAACATAGTGTTGATTTCTTTCAAATTTGCAGGAGAACTCAGAACTAGAAGCACTGTTATAAATAATGAGGGGGAAAAGTAGATTATTACTAAAAGCTAAGGACTAATTTTTTCTTAGACTAAGATTGCTACCATACCATTGATCCTGGTCTTCTGTCGCTCTGAGTTATAACATATCACACCTTCAGTGTGAACTGCTCAGAAACCATGATGTTGGGACATTTGAAAGTTAAGAATTTCTCTTGCATTTTGGATCCAGTCAAACACCTTCTGGTATTTTTGTAAGTTGAAAAGATTTTTTTTTTAAAGGCCACAATAAAATCATTTGGAAAATGTATGTTTACATCTTCAAACAGAAATGCCTACAATTCTGATTATGTGAAGTCATTTTCTTCTGCAAAATTTATTCTGTGCTCTTGACAGTCCTTTTGGCATTATTTCCTTCAGTATGTCAAATCACAGACAATTATTTCAGTATGTCAGAGTAATATCCTGGAATCCCTTTGAAATGGAGGTTTCCCTGGGCTTAGGGACTGTTCTTTGAGAAGTGAATGATTTCATTAAGCAGGATGGGCTAATGTCTCAGAAAAACCAGTGCAGGCTTGCTGTTTTGTGCCATAGCAGTCCTGAGGAAAGCACCAGAACACCGCTCAAACAGGATCACTTTGCTCTCTGCCAAGAAGTGCATGGCTTCGTCTACTCTCCAGTGTGGTATTCAAGACTGCAGGCTGAAGGGGACAAAGATGACACTCCATGTCCATGTGACTGCCTGCTTGCTCCGACGCCTTGTGTTGAAGGGCAGCCTGGAGGCTTCGATGCTTCTTGTCCAACATTCAGTATATGATTTTGGGCTGCGCTGGTCTTGGCATGCAGATGTGCTGATAGCCTGGTCTCACAGTGTGGTGGGTCAACTTTTGCTGGCTGCCAGCCACTTACAAAGCCACACTCTTCCTCCCCCTCCTGTGATGGTTGACCTGTAGGCCTTCCTCGGAGACCACGTCATGTGACTTATATTAACTAGGAAGTGAAATATTCCATCCTGTTTCTACATCAGCTTAGATATAAAAAGGAGAGTTGGAAGTCAGAGGTCAGTCTTTCTTCTGGCTAGGTAGTGGATGGAGCCCTCTGGTCACCCCTTAGAGTGGGAGTGGGCTGCAAGGCAGCTGTTGGCCAGATGTGGTCAGGGGAGGGATCAGGAGGAGTCGTCTTGACTATCACGGCAGTTGTTTTGGTAAGAAGGGAAGTGAAAACTTGGTTTCTTATTATTATTGTGTGTACGTGTGTAGAGATATCAGATTTTCTCTTTTCTTCTCTCTCTCTATATATGTATATATGTGTAAATATATATAAACTACTTCAGTTCTGCTGAAAATTGGTTTTGCAGGTTTTTTTTCCCTTCTCTCCTTTTCTCGGTTGTTGGAGGGGGCAGGAAGAGGGGGGTCTGTTTTGGGCCCCTGACACCTGGCATTCATCCAGTGTCAAATGGCCACACCTCCTCAGCAGTATATAGGGTGATGGATTTGTGCAAGGTGTGATGAAGGCAATGGAACAGCAGATTTTCTCCTCAGTTGCATTTCTTTCATTTCCCCCTCAGATCTACCAGCACTCCTCTCACTTGATTAAAATTAAATCAGATAAAAAATGTTCTTACTGTTAGTTCAGCTGAAAACTAAGCTAGGACCTCAGGGTACTTCAATCTAGTTCATTCACAGTCATGTATGTTTCTGAAATTATTTTTTTTTTTTTAATGGGATTGTCCTATAATGTACTCACCTTTTCTCCACACAGAGAAATTATCTTTTGTCACTCAAGGCAGGAGTTGCCCCCACAGGTCTTCTTTCTCCATGTGAGACCCCATACAGCATGGACACACTTTGAAAAGAGGAGTTTAAGTTGTCAGTGCTCTTCCACAGTACCTGTTGTTGCTCAGGAATGGCAGGATGAGATCCTCATGAGTGTCAGACAGAAAGAGATATCATATATATTTTGTGTTTATAAAATGAGAGAATATGACTGCACCACTTAGGCTATCTGTCTTCTGATCATCTGCATGCCTTCCTACCCTCCCTCCTGTATCTCCCCCATTTTCCTAGTCCACAAGACAGCTGAACAGGAGGTAAGCTTTCGAGGCAGTAAAGAAAGGGAAGAAAGACTTGGATGATGATGGAACTGGTGCTACCCCTTCAGTATCTGACTGCCAAATCTAATGTCCCACAGGACACAACCCCATCCCTTAAGATTTGTTAGGGAAAAACAGTCTTTCCACCTTGTTCAAGGAGAATGTACCTTCATCTTCAGCACTCACATGCCGACTGCCATGCCGATTTGCAGAGGGAGCCTTGGTTTAGAGACTCATAATAGAGGGTGAACATTACAGGTGGAGAAGAAAGAGTGAGGTCTGGACAAGGGAGGTGTAGGCTGTCCCTATCCAAGCACACAGGTTTTAGGAAAACCATGCCTTCTAAGTGTATTGACTTTTTCACAGCATGTCCCCAGGGAGGTACAGCCACAGCTGCTGTGCTGGGCGATTGCCTGTCTGGATTGCATTTGCTCTGCCACCTGTTGCAAGTGGGAAATTATATTGTCTATTGTGGAACCAATGACAGACTTTAATAGCAAGCAAAAAAGTAAGGGCATGGCTGCCGCTCTGCTGGCTGCATTTTGACCAGCTGCAGCTCCATGAAGAGAATGCCCAGGCAAAGTACTTAAGCCCTGCTAAGAGACTTTTCAGTAAAAGTGGAAGAGAAAATTCACTGTTTGTCCATACAGATAAAGAATAATTAAGTAAGTAAATAAATAAAAGCTCTGCTTTCATTCTGTCTTTCTAGCAAAGAGATATATCTGAACTTCGGTTTTACTTCCGAGGATTGCAGTTTATTTCTAGACACTGAATTTTATACAGAAACCAACAGGTTTTCCTGTCTAAATAAAGTATGGGAGAAAAAGCTGTAAGCATACGGTAGCCCTAGAAATCCTATATTCATGTTGCAGTGAAGATGGGAGAAAAACAGCTACACTTTCTGAACACATCACTGAATAATCCACTCTGTTACCATGATAGCCGCACTGGTACCTTGAAAGGAATCATGCTTGTGTTAATGTGGCATGATGAATGACAAAAATAACCTTGGATCCTCAAAGAGCTGGAGAAAGAACTAATCAATCATGTTCTGTTTCATTCTTTCTAAAAAACTATTGTTGCTGATAACAGGTAAGTAAATAGAATTTATTATCCCAGTGGAGGAAAGCTGAATTAGCTGCCTGATGATAAGCTTCCATACTGTGAACAAATTGACTGTTTGCAGATACTTCAAGCTCCAGGGAATGTATATGGTCAGAGGTATCCTTTCTGATGAAATAGTTCCTTTGGTTTTAAAGTCTGTGCAGCTGGTTATCCTCACCCAGCAGGGATTCACAGGCTGCAGTTTGGGGCCTCCCTCCCTTAAAAACTTGGCTTGGTAGCACCAGTGCTCTCCATGTGCCCAGGCATTCCCTGCCCAGGAACCCTGGATAAGGTTTCACAAATGTGAGACTCAAATCTTTCTGAGTAAATCCAATGCTATAGACACCGGAAAAAAACCTTCTGCAAGCTGCCGTATGTGGACTGAATCTGTTTGGCCCAGAGAAACAGGGCTTGGGTGCTCACACTCAGATGACTGAGTAACTGTGAATGAGTGTGAGTGTGGGCTGGGGGAGTCTGTCTCATACTTGTCACTGGCCAGATCTGACAGCAGGTCTAAAGTTATACAATCTTCAGGTCCTGAAAGTTTCATGAAAATAAACAGTAATACAAGTCAAAAGACCATCATAGTGCTTCCTCCAAGGGGAAGGCTGCTATGTAATTTTACCCCTTACTATACATATATACACCACATAAGTAAATAATCCCTGATATTCTCACTGAAAAAAACTCAGTGAAGATGAGGTAGTTCACAATTTCTGAAATCCCTGTAGAAATTGTCACTATAAGAATTTTATGAGTGATTAGTTACTTATCAAGTCATTCTTCCCTTCTGCTTCTCCTCAGATAGTTCCCCTGTTAACCTACTACAGCTCAATAAATACATTTAATTACCGTAGAGCAAAAGAAAATGCCTGCTACAGAAATGTGCTTTACAAGAGCAGCAAAAAATTTGAAGAAATTTGCCCTGTGTGTGGGATCAGGCAAAGGTCATGTGGATGAAATATTACATGATCACCTAATTAAACACTGTCTCACAGTGAGCACAAACATGGAGAGTACTCAGTCTCTGTTAATTTTGGATGCTTTTCTTAAATTCTGAGTGCTTTGCTCTGCAGCCTATTTTTTCCCCTTAATAAAAAGACTCATTTGCAATTGTTTTGTAGGGCTTAATGGTTTCTTCACAAACCAGGCATGCATCATTTGAACTTCAGCAGCAGTATTGTATATCCCCACAAGTACAGCATAAATCTTGGCTTCCTGCTCACTTTTGCTACTGGAACAGTGGGGGGTTGTGCTAGACTGCAAGCCAGCCATTTGGAAATGAGGGAAGGTGAGATTCACACACTGTTATTGGATTTCTTAGATATAGACTGACAGCAAAAGTATGGAGAAGCCCCTGGGATCAGCCTGACTTCTTGGAGGGCAGAATACCGCAGTGGCTACTGATGGTCTGCCTCCGTGCTCTCTCTTTTCTCTTCAAATAGCTCTTACCCATATTATTTGGTCTTCTATCTCCATCCACCTGCATCACACATTTCTGTGTCCCACCGTTTACTCCCTATGTGCTTAGTCTGCCTCTCCAGTCCTACTCTAGCCCTCTTTTCCAACGAATGGGTCCTCCCTTAGCCTTGACACGCCCCCAGATGCACCTGTTTTCAGGTTTCTTCTACCTTCTATCCAGGCAGAGGCTTCTGCCCACTCAGCTGGCAGGAGCCCCCACACCAGGGTGATCAGCTCTCTACTTTCAGGGCTTGAACTTGAACACAGACACACCTGGCTGTGGAGTAAACTGGCTGCAGAGAGCATTTCAGAAAAGCTGCTTTCTGCAAAGCTGTGACAAGGACAGCTAAACTGAAGGAATTCATTTATCATGTGGGCCAAAACTAGTTAATGGTGAGGCCAATCCCCTGCCCATAGCAGAAAAAGAAGAGAATTGTTGTAATATTTCTAAAAATGGGTGAGACAGTAGATTTTTTCCTCATCCCATCCACCAAAACTGTTCTGTTGCAAAAACACTCGGGGCAAAAAATCATCTGGCAGAAGGTGGGGTTTTTTTGACATGGATTGCTTGCCTGCAGTTACTGTGCATGGCAGCAAAACTGGCTATAAGATGGAGACTGTCAGTCTGTGTCATCGTGGGTGCAGATCTCTATCCTGCCTGGTGGGGCAAACCTCTTACAGCAAGGGGACAAATGTCTTGGACAGGAAATAATGGCAAGCATTAACTCTGGTCCTCCTACAGTCTTTTTGCAAAGAAAATGTTTTATATTCAAATGTCTGATGTACCTTCTGAGACATCTAGATAACCTACCTTCCCTTGAAAGGGAGGTGTCATGGCCATATTTGCAGACCAGTATTTGCAGACATCATGCATTTGGGCTGTCTCACTAGAGGAGCTCTGAGCTTGGCTAAAAACAAGCCTTTCATGATTTCCATCCTCATAGAACCACATAATAGAAGAGGACTGTGATCCAAAAGCTAAGCTTTCATTAACACCAGAATAAAACTCAAATATAAATAGAATATGAACCAGGTCATTCTTGCCAATCCAAGTTGGTAGACAGTCTGAAATAATAGCTCCGAGCAGTATATAAACTGTTCCCGTTCTTCTCAATGTGGTGCTAACTAGGAAATCTAATTATCACAATTTAAATGTCAGCATCATTAAATATTTTGCTACTGAATACTCTAACAGAAACATTCAGCTAATATGCTCTTATTACATTCCCAAACTGCTTCCCGTGTTTTTCATTGTGTGCCAGATGTACCACCTGTGTTCTGTTTGTCACCAAAACCCCAACATTCCTCCCCACAATTCCTAGGTTACAAAGTAATCTGGCATTGTCAGTCTGCCAGCCTGGGACACATCGTGAAAAGTTTGGGAGAAGATAAATAAAATTTGGTACTAGAATGAAGAGCACAAGGAATACTTTGCAGGCAGCAATATTAATTTTATTCAATATAATACTATTTTGGATATTCATTTTTATATTCGGTTTGACACAGCAAGATGTTCATGACCAGATTTATCTGGATCTGAACACATTTCAGACAGTTTCATTCTAGTTTGTTGAGGAACTGGTAACAAAGCTGTTGGCTAGAATGATAATGCAACACATAAGGGTAAATATTTGTCAGAAAAATAGTTGCTGTTGGTTCCTCAGTACAAACACTTTTCACTGATTCTTGGATATGCTGTGCCAGAGGCCCTGTTGCACCTGGAACAAATGACTGTTAAAAAGTTGCAAATAAACTCTTGATTTCATTCACCATAAACCCAGAACATTTTTATTTTTAATTTGAAGTTAAGGAGCTTTATTTGAAACATGAATCAATCGATTGTTTGAAATAAAAATTGAACTTTCAGGCTTACTTGTGATCACAGAATTGTTAAGGTTGAAAAAGACCTTACAGATCATTGAGTTCCACCACTAAACCGTGCCTCCAGGTGCCACATGTACACCTCTTCTAAATACCTCCAGGGATGGTGGTTCCACCACTTCCCTGGACAGCCTGTTCCAATGTTTGTCCAAACGCTTCTTGAACTCTGTCAGGCTTGGTGCTTGTGACCATTTCCCTGGAGAGTCTGCTTCAGTACCCAGCCACCCTCTGGGAGAAGAACCTCTTTTTAATATCTAGCCTAAACCTCCCCTGATGCCACTTCAGGCCATTCCCTCAGATCCTGTCATTGGTCACCACAGAGAAGAGATCAGTGTCTGCCTCTTCTCTTCTCCTCACAAGGAAGTTGTAACTGCAATGAGGTTTCCTCTCAGTTTCCTTTTTTTCAGGCTGAACAGACCAAGTGACCTCAGTCACTTCTCACACAGCTTCTGCTCAAGGCCTTTCACCACCTTTGTTGGCCTCTTTTGGACACTCTCCAATAGCTTAATATCTTTCTTGTATTGTGGTGACCAAAACTGCATACAATATTCAAGCTGTGCTTTTGGAAATAACCAATCAATGAGCACATTAACATAGAGACTGTATCTGTCATCAGTGAGAGGTATGGATATGGATATGAGTACACCTCCATACAATGGTGTACTGCACTTCAACAATCCTCTCCAAAGAGGCCCTTTATTTACTCAGGCAGGTCAGTTCAATACCTCCTTTTCTGGTCTTGGTGTCTCAACCAAAAAATATAGTGTGGGTTACTGGTTGTTTTGGACTACCTCCAAGGGCTAGTTGATAGTTCTGTGGATGCGGCTTTGCCATCAGTTTTGGAATGATAAATCAGTGGGGGAAAAAGCAAAAAAAGGATTGATAGCCAGGCCACAGAGACCAAGGACCCTGAAGCCTGTAGACTCAGTGAGGAACAATATAAGAACAATTCAGATGGGAACAGAATTGGGTTTCTAATGCTATTTTGTTCTTGTTGTCTTTTCATCTCTTTCCAGTCCACTAGTGTTCAGAGTGGAGCATGTGTGGTCTCATTGCAGCCATCCAGAAGGAGAGAATTAGTGGTCTGCTCCATGACATGATTAAAGAAAACAGACTTGTAAAATAAATACAAGTTTACTGGGATATGAATATTGTCAGTGGGAATGAAAACCAACTTCCATTTTAAAGCAGTAGTTAAAAAGTACCCATCCATAGAGGAAAAAATTAGAAAACTAACCAGATATTCTGTAAAGAGTCAAATGTGGTTTGCATCAGTCTCTTAGGACTCTCCAGAGAAGAAAAATCTCCAGAGGTGAGGGGAATTTTAGCTCCCAGAGTGAGTCTGCGGCAAGATCTGGAGCCGATCTGTGAGTCTCACAGGATGGTGCCGCCTGGAAGTGCAGTAGGCAATGCTTTATTGTGTGCCATACTGCAAATATTTTTGCTGTTCTGATCTTACCAGACTGTGAATTATTCTCTTTCCCTCTCCTGGGGATCTCACAAAGGAGAATTATAAACAAACAAACAAAACCCTTTCCTTTGTTCCTCTGTCCCTGACTCTTCAGTGAAGTTCTTCTGTGAAGAGGAGGCCTGAACTGGAACTGAATGGGTAAGCTGAGCTGAATTGAATTTTGATGATCTGGGATTTCAGAAGTCCTCTGCAATAGAAAGTGCATGATATAGATCCATCAAAGCATTTAAAAACTGTGTCCAAGGCTCTTAGTACTGGTGATATTTGACCTATAATGAAAGTAATTTACTTGGCATCATCCTTTCCAGAAAGAAAACACACTAATGGCCTATTATTTGATAAGTGATTTCAATGGAAACATTTCTCATTCTTCAATAAGCTTTCCATCCATAAAAAGAGTGTCAAATCAATGGCAAAGGTGTTTGCTAAAGTGAAAAAAGGATTTGGAGACTCTTTGAAAAGTCCTTTGCTTAGCTTGGATAGTTTGTATAAAGCAACATGTTGATGCTTCCACTTTGAAAACTATTTTCACTGGAAATAGGAGAAAATTTTAACTTCAGAATGTTTTACCTGGTATACCTTGCATTCTAATAAATTATATATATTTCCTCCTGCAAATGGTCTATTAATTAAAAAAAAAAAAGTGCTTTTTCTACCCATGTATGTTACTGTAATTTTAATTTGTTCAGCAACTATAAAAAGGACTTATTTTTTCCTCAATTCTCTTTCTTTCCATTTGAATAAACATATATTTATAATACAAAATACTTACTTGAAAAGATTGCTTACTTTGAGAATGTAGAGGAATTAATATGGTTATTGCATTATTTATTTTGCAAGAAGCAAAAAATGTTGGCCAGAAAGTAGCTGAGTCATATTAACCTCTCTTGGGTGCCAGCCTGGAAGAAGAAGACACTCAGAGATGATTGTAGGCAGCTCTAGAGTTACCCCAGGTAACTGCAGTGCAGAACAGTTTGAGGTAGATTTCAGTAGAAGGAAAAACACAATGTCTGGACAGATGAGGGATTTCAATGGCTGTTTGTTGGACTTAGAAGCAATATTGTTTCCCAAAACCCTGTTTGTGTTTATCAGCAGTACAAAGGTTCACTGGAGCAATGTTTTATAGAAACATAATTCTTCAATAAGTATTCAAAATTGTTCATAGAAAGCCGTTCTGAAAAAAATGAACAGTATCATTTGTAAAGCTAAGGAACAGAAACCTTACTGTATCTCACAGTATTTGCCTAAACTGCTGTTAGTAAAGAGAATTCAGGTGTATTTTCTTCATTTTATTAATTCACTTTTATTTCATAACAAATGCTATTTTCTTATAATTTTTACACGGTGGAATAAATCGAGACTAATGAGAATGGCCCTAATACTATTCAGAAAAAAATAAATAAGAACCAGCAATAGCAGTCATCACCATACTAGTAAGAGTTATTCAGATGAGCTATTTGCTTAATAACCAGAGAAGATAGAGCTTTCCATTTTGCTGGAAGCATGCACAGTGCTTGGAAACATTCCTTACCTCTCTATGTCCAAAATGCCAATGTGGGAACCAGGAAATGATCCCTCCTATGACACCCATGTGGGAGGTGGTTGGAAGTCTGCAGAAAGCATTTGGTTGTGCTAAGCAGTTCCTGCAACTCTTAAATCCTAAAGGGTTATTGTCCAAAGCAAACTGGAGGTGTCCAAACTCATGTCTCAGCCTGGAGGTATCAGAATTTTTCACATGATTAATTATTTATTGGGACCTTGCTTTGGTCTGGAGTACAATCAGGGAAACTTCATTTGTGTCTGATGACACAATATTCACTTCTCTGAAGTTTGAGCTCAGCCATCACTGTCTGTATAAACCACATCAGCCAGCCATCAAACTGGAGCAACATTTGAAATATACTTAGGAGTGATTGCTGATGGTTTCCCGCCTAAAAGCAAGATAAAACAGATTCTATCTACAGTTCTAAGGCACTCTTTTCATTCTGGAATGGTAAAGTTTCTAGACCAAAATACAGTTAAACTGAGGGGTAAATAAAAATGGATGGTAAATTATCCTAGTTTAACATATTGTCTTTTGATTGCATTTGCTAGAGATACATTTGTAGGACTGAAGTTATAAATCTAAAATTTTAATTAAAGAATTCTGAAGTTAAGAATATTGAGTCTATGCTGTCAAATCTAATTCTGAGTCATTTCCCCCTGTTAATAGATGGAATGATTTTGGCAATAAATGCCACTGATTTTTTTTCCCATTTTGCAATTCAGTCAAAAGTATTTTCATTTTTCAGAAAAAAGCATAACTGCATCAACAAAACTTGTTTAAGAGTTGAACTTCTACTCTTATTTCTCCTGCAACATCCTTCTTACTTCATGTTAAAGTTATTCCATAGGATTTGCTCTCTGTATAGTAACTTACTTTAAAAAGGATAATGAACAAAAAAATCATGCAATTCTCACAAATATCTGATAATGTAGAATGTTTTAATGCAATAAAAATGGAAAGTTCCTATGTAAGACTTGGGAAAATTTATCTTGTTCAGTATGCAATAACTCATAGTATCACAAATTCATCTTCAGTGTGATGAAAAGTTTCTCAGCACCATTGTGCTGATAGAACTCTGTCTCAGTCGTTATCTTACATCACATTAACCTTTGGTAGTCAATATCCATTAGCCATTTTCCTTATGTTTTGTTATAAATCTGAATTAAAATCTGAAATCCTGTTCCAATAATGTGCTTTATTAGCTTTATTGTAGTCATGAAATTTAGTCAATAATGTTCTAATTCAGGGGAGCATTTAATGGTTATATTTAAAAGTAATTTTGTTCTTTTAGATGCTTTACTGAGCAAAGTGCCTGAGGACTAAAACTGCACACAATGTTATCAAAAGAATGTAAAACCTATTAAAAAAAACAAACAAACAAACAAAAAGTTTTGTAAATAACTTAAAACTGTGCCAGTTTCTTTTATCAAGCTAAAAGGTCACGAAGTAAACACAAAGTGACAAGACTGACTGTAGTATTACTTTTGAAGACACAATACATCCTCTGAACTGGTATAGTCACAGGCTTATCAGAGAAATGATAACACATAAAGCACATGATTGGTCTTCTTCCCAAACTGCTGATCACACTTTTAAGGCTTTGTAGTTTCCTGCACAGGTGTCAGGCTCTGCTCTCTGCCAGGGTGGATTATGGGGGCTCCACATGTAAAATCCATGCAATATACCCTTTTACACTGCCCATGACTCTGGCATATGGTGTGTATGACATGGAATGGGCAGGTGTGGTTGAAAGCAGCTTAGAAAAATTTTTAGAATATAAATTTATTTGTGAAAGACTGACAAAACAAGTCTTAACCACTGCTAGCAAAACAGTCTGATAGATAATGTGTGTAAGGTATAGTGTAGTGGGATTAAATACCATAAATAATTCATACAAAAAGTTATAGATTTCAATAAAATAATACATATATGGAAATGTATATTTCTTTTGTTCTTTT
The DNA here is from genome assembly GCA_013400415.1 of Scytalopus superciliaris. Lineage (NCBI taxonomy): Eukaryota > Metazoa > Chordata > Aves > Passeriformes > Rhinocryptidae > Scytalopus > Scytalopus superciliaris. Next base: position 519,515 of record VXBX01009031.1, read on the forward strand.
AGGATTTTATATATGCTTTAGTCTTTGTACAAGGAACACTCTGAACTCAGAAGACATATGGCCCTTCCTGCATTGCTAATATCCCAGGATACTATTGTGCTGCTCTTTATATGCTCCTTTCAGTTGCCTCACTGGCGTGATTACCACAAGAAGTAACTATTTAGTTTCACCCATACAAAGCATACTATTTACAGATAGAGTTTGGCTGTGTGGTTAAATTTATTTTACACCTAGTCTCCACATTAATATTCATGCTAGAAATCATAATTAAAGCTAATTGCTGTCTTCTATTGGGTCAAGTTTCCATAGTGTATCCTTTGCTTATAGCTTCACTGCCTTTCCAGCACTGCTTGAAAAATTATGCTCTCAGTTATGAAAAGCTATTTTCCTCCACTCATATGATTAACAACGATTCTACTGGTGTCAGAGAATTACTGAACTTAGACATATCCCTTCTGTTGCTTTTGCAGTTGCATACATTTGGTTTTAGAGTGTGAAGTTAATAAATTGCATAAAAGTAATCAAATATGGCAACGGCTTTGTTATTACTGAGTTTAATCGATGCTATTCTGTAATTCTTAATGAATTACATATTGTTTTCAGGATCTATTTCATCTTTCAGCTCATTTGAAGTCTTTTGTTTTTTTAAGTAGGGCCTTCATGAATGTTAATAATCTCTTTTTTACTGTAGTAAGTAAGAAGTCTCTTTGAGGCCCTATTTTAATCATCAGTTTTGATCCCTTTACTTAAAATCAAAAATGAAATAAAAAGATATTTCATGTTGATACTCAACCGAGACAAACATTATCTCAACAAGGAATTATTATCTTCTGTCTTTCAGTCACTACAGTGAACAGGCTGGACTAATTTTCTGGATTTTTTTTTTAGAATACATGTACCACTTGTTTTGTGAAAACTTCTGCAGCTGTCAGGAGGTTTAACCCTTCCTCTCCGGAAACTGAAGTCTGTGATCCAGTCAGGGAGAATAGTATGGTCTGAAAACAGATGTAAGTCCATTAGACAGTCTCACTTCAAGCACTTTTTATTTTTGTATATAGCACACATTGCAGATTATGGATCTTGAGTACGTGCAATGATCCTGTTGTAATCAATCCATGATCCATGCTGTAAAATCACATACACTAACCTAACTGATTGTAATAGTAGCTGTCACAGTAACTCTAAATGTCATTAAGAAATGTCATAGTCAAAATACAAAGGCTGTCAGCAAGTACCTTTACAAATTTTCTCATCCTCAGAATGTTTTCAACTTACTTGTCATCTTTATTTTCTCAACTATAAAAGCAAAATCTTTAATAGAAAATGGTAAAAAGGCAGCTACAAGAGCATACTCTGCTTAATGCCTTCTTGGGCTTGTGGCAGCTCACACAGAAACAAAACCAGCCTTACCTACAGCTGCCCTTGGGTCTCCATGTCCATTCTAGCCCACCTATGTCAGCAGATGCATTGCCCATCTAGAGACTGCCCTCTGAGGACCCAGCTGGAGGAGTGCCCAGGGACTGTGAGGGAGAGGACAGGCTCAGCAGAGTAGGGCAAGCCCCACAAATCACAGCACCTGCCTTGGCACCAGCTATGATTCCCAGCCCATCTACCCAAATCAGGACAAATGAGTCCCAAAGCAGGCCTGGCAGTGGACATTTCCAGCATCAGTGTTGCACAAGTCCTCACAACAGGAAATTCACCATGCACAATGCAAGGCTAAAAGCAGGGATTACCCTTGCAGCCCAGGTCTATCATGGGAACACAGAACAAGGTGTTGGAGGTCCTGCCTCATGGTTCAAGCTCCCACTGCTGCACCAGGACTAAAACACCAATATAGTCACTGTAGCAAAGTGCAATTATAAGCCCCTACTATTGCACACTGTCAAGAAAAAAAAAGAAAAAAAGAAAAAAACTAGGGAAGAGAAGAGTAAAAAATAATGGAATCTACAACTTGCAGATGTTTGTAAGATTTCAATCTGTAGGCTCATCTCAAACTCCTGAGGATCTGAATCCTTTTACCCCTCCTTCCCTCTCCCTACATGTCAAAGCTTACCTCCCACCTCCAAGGGCTGTGCAAACTTCCTAACTCAGCTCTTGATGACACAAGCTTCCCTCTGTTTCTACAAACCAGGTGCACAAGAAAAAAATGGGGGAGCTGCCATGCTGTGCTTTGGGTATGAGTCTTTAGCATTGCAATGGGGTAGTAAGAGGCAGGGAGTTATAGGGGATATGCCAAATAAATATGCCAAATAAGTATTCATCTGTCTTTAACTATGAGGCACCTGTTCGTTCAGAGGATTAAGGCATATGTTTGTATCCCCCTGCGTTGCTAGACTTCTTCTGTGAGTGTTGGCACAGAAATGTGGGCTAGAATTTTCACCTTCAGATTGGAGCTATTTTTGTTGTATCAGTGAAAAAGCCCAGATTACAAACAAACAGCTAAGAGTACAGAATCACAATTTCCACTGTCAAGTTAAAAAAGGTTTAGTCAGACAAGACAAAAAGAATTTTCTCTGGGCTTCATAAACATGCTCAGAAGAGAGGACGGATTTTCAACAAACTGAAAAGGAACACATTAAAAGCAAATGTAATAAAGCTTTGCTGTTTCAGTACTGTATAGCATCCTGAAGGGATTTATCATGTCATTGGGGTAGAGAGAACTGCTTCTCTTGAAGCATTTCTGCAGACAGCCCCAAGAAATCAAGCTGTGGCACACATCTGGATAGCTCTGTACGCAAATGGCATCGCATTTAGAGATGAGGAGGCAAGAAAAAAGCAGTAGTCCATGCACTACCATGCATTTCTGCAAATTCTGAGTTCAATACAGAACCAGGAGGAGACTGAACAGCTTTGTCAGCAAGTGATTTTTTTTTTTCATGCCACAGATCCTCAGACATAAAACCTTACCTGGAGAACCATCTAAAGGACAGTTGGCTACTATTTTACCATTTTGAAAAAGCTGACAAATCACAAATCTTCAAGAAAACATAGAAGGAAATGCGAAGCCCTAGTGGCACAGCATGATTTAGTTTGCATAAAAATAACAGGTGTGGAAGATTAATACATTCAGATAAATCAGAAGAGCTTAAAAATTCATCAGGCTGGATGTATTTAAGCATTTGAAAGAGTTGTTCATACAAATTAGATGTTGCTTTACTGTTTATCCCTAAAGGAAGAAAGGTTTCATAACTGTGGGAGAAGCTGTATTGCTCCAAGGCTGCAATACACATCTTTTTCAATCTGTTTTGTGAGAGGAGTTCTAATTGATAGTGGGATGGGACTCTGGCCTGCTTTATGGGAGACTGATTTAAGCACTGTAGGTTATATGATGTTGCAGTAAGATAAGGCTGTTCCTTGCTGTAAGCCAAAGTTCACAGAGTTCTATGGTTGCTTTAAGTCAAAATTGTTTATAAAAGTCAGGTAAAATCTGTTTGTAAAATATAAATATTTCTTTCCACTGAGACACAGAAGGATCAGACAGTTAGAAGCTGTCTTCTTGTTTGTGAGATTTTTCTCCAGGCTCTTAAGGTTTGGAAAGTTAAAAATACCATTTATTCTTGGCTACCTTTCTGGGGCCACACACACACTGCCTGTCTGGTTGCCTGCTCGCTTTGTGTTTCTTTTCACCCACAAGCTAATGCAGAGCTTCAACCAAATCAATGCCCCATTTCCTGGTTTTGCAACCAATTTCCATTGAAATCCTCTAGCCACATGGCCGAGCTTCCAATTCAGTCTTCCTATATTGTGTTGCACCTTGGGCGGTGGTTTGTCTTGTTTCAATTAGCCCTAAATAAATGAGACTTTAATTCTTTTTTCATTTTATTTGGAAAAAAAAGATGATCAGCATGCCCTTCCACTTCAGTGTGGTCTGTGACTGTCCAGACTTCACACTTGCACTAGTCCTGTCCAACAACACAACATGCCTTTTTCATATTCATGTCAACCAGACCAAGGACAGATGTTTCTCTGGCTTTACTGCACTTTTGGCCTGGACTGATGAGCCAGTGTGGGGCAGAACGGCCAGTCTGCAATACTGCCATCTTCTTTGCCTTGACATAGCTTTCGGATTCAAAATCATCTAGTTTGTTTTAATTTGAAACATAGAAGTGTACATGTTCCATCCTAAACTGTGAACAGAAATATCTTAATTTCAAACTGAAGAATACATGTACTTGGCATCACTTACTAGGAGATACATGTGGATTTATTTCATTTTTCAGATTAATGCAGAAATAAATTTTATGGCAATGGATGAAAAAAATATTCATTATTTTACAAACATAATATGGTTTTAATATGCTGGTATGTTGTTAATGATGCGTAACATATTTTCATTCATCAAAGTCAGAAGGTGGAATTGCAGTGGAGTAATTTGCTGTTTTCTTATGGAGAACTAGGAAAGAGTGTGGAGTACACTGTGGAGTATCTGAATTACTCACAGAATCACAGAATAGCTGAGGTTGGAAAGGACCTCTGGAGGTCACCTTGTCCAACCCCCTTGCTCAAGCAGGGACACCTACAGCAAATTGCCCAGGGCCATGTCCAGATGGCTTTTAAGTATCTTCAAGGACGGAGACTCCACAACATTTCTGGGCAACTTGTGCCAGTGTTTGACTGCCATCAACATAAAAATTGCAGGATATTTTTGTGTTCAGATGGAATTTATTCCGATTTAATTGTACCAGCTGCCTCTTGTCCTGGCACTGGGCACCACTGAAAAGAGTCTGGCTACCTCATCTTTGTTCCTTCCCATGAGGTAATGACATACATTAATACGATACCCTTCTATTCTCCAGGCAGACCAGTCTCAGCTCTCTGAGCCTTTCCTCATACCTCAGAAGCTCACATCTCTTAGTGATCTTTAGGGTCATTAGCTGGATCTCTCTCCAGTAAGTTCATACCTTTCCTGTACTGGGGAGCCCAGAACTGGACCCAGCACTTCAGCTGTAGCCTCACCAGTGCTGAGCAGAGGGGAAGGATCACCTCACTTGACCTGCTGGCGACATTCCTCCTAATGCAGCCCAGAATACCACTGGTCACAGTGCTGGCTGGTCATCAGCGGCTCATACACCAGAACCTCTGGGTTTTTCCCTGTAGAGCTGTTTTCCAGTAGATCAGCCACCAGCCTTTACCGGTGCCTGCTGTTGTTCCTGTCCAGTGACAGTGCTTTGCATTTCTCTTTATTGAACTACAAAAGATCCTTATTTGCTCATTTCTCCAACACATCAAGGTCCCTCTGGATGGCTACACAACCTTCTAGAGCATCTACTACTCCTTCTAGTTTTGTTCCATCTGCAAATTTACATTCTGTCCCATCATCGAGATCATTTACAAAGAGGTTACACAATATTGGCCCCAACACTGAGCTCTTGTGCACATCCATAGTGACTTGTCCCCTTGAACCTACTGCCTTTGATCACAACACTCTGGACCTGGTCATTCAGTTTTCAGTCTACCTCACTGTCCTCTTATTTAACCTGCACATCATTCAACTTATTTATGAGGGTCTTATAAGAAATAATGTTTAAATGCCTTTCTAAAGTCAAGACAAACGGCATTCACTGCTCTCCCTTCACTCACCAAGCAAGTCACCTCATTGTCAAAACCTGCCAGTACACTTAAAATGTCAAATAGTGTATGTCTTGTTATTCTTTTCAGGGGCCAAGCTATGGAGGCTGAAAAAGCAGCATTTCATATGACATGATCATAATTCAGAATAATTTATTTAAAGTCTTTTCTGTACAATTTGATAGATATGCACTACAGATTGTTACTATTATAAAATTCATTGAAATTACTAAATAAGGAGACAATCAATAAATAACAAAAGCTCAGGAGGCATAGCAATGGCTTTGTCATTTGCAATTTTTAAACAAAATAATGACATTTTCTTATCAACAGTGAAAAATTGCTCTTGTGACATGGGAAAAGAACGATGCTAAAATAAATTTCTTTCACTAAATGAAAATATGGTGTGGGATGAATTCAAAATTTTAAACAGCACAATGTGGACATGCAATTACAGTCATAGCTGGTTATAAATGACCAGTTAGATCATCTGGTCAAGTCCCCTGCCAATGCCAAATTGAATTTTGCATGCATTTTGTATATTTTAGGCAGCCTTCAGTAAATGTGATAAACATATTTTTAAATAAAAGTTATTCTGTGGTGTCTCAGAAATCTAGAGAGAGAATGAAAGAGACACAGAGAGAGAGAGAGGGAGAAAGAGAGGGAGAGAGAGGGAGAGAGGATAAGAGAGGGAGAGAGAGAGA
>VXBX01009031.1:531563-575705 GCA_013400415.1 Scytalopus superciliaris
GCATCGCTCCGCGGGGAGCAAGGGCTGGGGGCGGCGGGTCTGCGGTGCGGGGCCGCCCCCCCGCCCGGTTCCATTCCCCTCTCCACGGTTTTGCTTCTGGCCGCGTGGGCTGTCCCGTCCCCCCGCTCGTCCCCGCCGGGGGTCGTTTCGGGCGTCCCCGGCCGGGGCTCGCCCCTGCTCCGGCGGCGGGGCGGACTCGTTGCCCGCGGCACGGGATGCCCGGGCGGTTCGGTGCGGGAGTGCCGCAGGCGGGCTACGGCTATTGAGCGAGCCTGTCCCTCAGCTGCCCTTCCCGCTTTTCTGCCCTCCGCGGACGCGGCATCTCCCGCAGAAATTCCGCCTGGGCGCTGGGACGCGGCGGCGCCTGCGAAGTTACGGGCAGTGCGCTGCGGGGGCGGGTTGCGGGGGCGCGGAGGGGCCGCGCTGCGCCGCGCAAGCTGGAGCGCGGCCAGGGAGAGCATCCGCCGGTGAGCTCAGCCGCTGCTGATGGGTCGCTGAAGCCAATTTTGGGAAAGGTTTAGCGTAGGTTTGGGGCCAGCCCTGGTGAAGCCGCAAGGTTTTGCGGTCGAGCGGCGGGGGCAGCGCGGCTTTAGCGTTAAGAATATTAAATAGTGGATATTTATGATGTGCTTCCCAGCTCCCCCCTCCTTTCCCTCTACCTTTCCGGGTGTTTAAAAAAACCCCGAACTACTCAGCTGCCGACATGTACATTTCTGTAGTAACAGCAGCTCATTAGAAAAGTGGTACTAGTAGGAAAATTAAAAGTAGTAGTAATGGAGCCCTGGGGGTGGTTACAGATAGCGCCGAGGGACCTGTAGTCCCCCGCTCCCGAGCAGCGGTGTGGGGTGTTTGGGAGCCTGTGGGAATGCGGGGGGCTGGGAGAGCAGGGTGCAATGCAGAACTGGAAGCGCCGAAACTCTGCATTTTGTGCATAGTTCAGTGCTGGGTGGCCATTTTTCTAATTTTTTTCTCACAGGTTGTTAGACCCCCCAAAATACTCATTTGGGACTTAAAAAAAATACCCTTTCACACTCCACTATGGCTTTGCTAAGGCTGTTCTGATGCCAAATACTTGCATTTTTATATTCCAAATGGGTGATTCTTTGTCAAGCTTTAAACCTCATTAAGATGTAGCTAACCATTTGTGAAGAGGATTTTTTTCCCCCCCTTCCCCGTCTCTCTGGAGTTTGCATGTTTCTTTCCCTGTTCTTTCCAGGGAAGGATTTAGTCCCTGGTGTGACGGCTGAAATGGTGGCACGCAATTCAGTGTGCTGCCAGATGCTTACCTTCCTTCAGAGTTTGGGATAGGCTCAGGGAGTATTAAAAGCTTGCTAAGAGGATACTGTTACATGGTTTCCTCCATTTTTGGGTTCTGCTAGAAGCAGTCTAAAAATACTGAATCATCATTTCTCACACTTATAACTACAAGACTTTCTTAAAGAAATATTCTTAGATAGGTGCCTTTCCCTGCCCTCCTGCTGCCTTTTAACCTTGCAAATTATTAGTCTTGGTACCTAATTGGGAGCTACTGTGGTTATCCTTGTTCTTGTAACTTGGAGGCATCGCCATTGATTCTGAATTGAACAGTTTTTAATATGAAGCTCTCATGATTACAGAGGTCTGAGTATTTTAACTTGCTGAAGAGATAACCTCTAATGTTCCTAGAAGCACCCAATTGTTGCCAAGTGCCATAGACATGTACAGTTAGTGCAATTTGTCAAGAAAATGGCCTTTTCTTTGGACTTTTTTTTTTTTTTCAATTGGGAAGCAGATTATCAGTATCTCAGTACTACTTCTGTCCTTTCTGCAGCAGCATTTATTTCAGCATATGAAATTTCTTTCAGAGGTAAATATTATAGAAGTCCCTTGCTCAAATATTGGTTCCATATTACTGCCCAGAACTAGCTTAGGAAGGCACTCTACTATCGTGTGCAACCTTATCTGCCATTCCACAACTCCATAACAAACCCATTGGAACATGAAATGACCTTGGAAAGGTATCTTTCTGTCTGACATGAAGCATTCTCTTACAGGGAACAGCACTGCTCCACATAGAGCTGATGTTTTCAAATTGATGCTTCTAAACTGATTTTTTTTTTTTTTTAAGAGGGGAGGGAGATGGGTGGAATATTGAATTTGAAAAGAAAATATTTTTTAAAAACAAACCCACTCAGCTGAAGTTGAAGCACCACTCAGCTGAAGAAGGTGGTGTATTAAGAATGTACATACGATAGTGACACTTAAGTTATGGGTGAAAACAAGACTTTAATTTTAATCAAAGGAAAACAGCATTTCCTCTGCCAGTTCTGATTTGCTCATTCATGAGATCTTCAAAAGCCCAAATTATTAGTGGGACTAATTGAAATCTAGTTGGGTGTGTTAAATGAAAAAAAGAAGTGATGAAGTCTGAAGGAAGCTTTGCATTTAATTGTATTGTTCTTGACATCATAATGTGATGCTTCTACATAGAAAATATTCCCCAAAATGCTGCTCCTCTGAAAAGGCTGCAAGAGCACTTGAGAATTAACAGCAGTGAAGAGGGAGTCTTGCAGCTGTCGAGGAATTAATGGAGAGGATGCCTGGCCAGTAAGCTAAATGGGATTTTGGCCCAGATGCTGGACTTGACACATCATGGCTTGCAAAATAGCGGTGAATACTTTTGTGCCCATGGTATTTCACCTCATAAAGATGGTGCCTCCTGTTGAGCAGTGCCTGCTCCCAAGCTCCCACCGTATTCCAGCCTCAGGACCTCAGGGTATGAGTGCCACCTGCTGGGTGATGAGCCTCTTTATATCAATTATAGATAACTTATATTTATGTATGTATGTATTTGTGTGTGTTTGCGTACATATACTATGTTTATGAGCATATTTATTTACGTACAGGTGTATGGCTTTTTCAGCGATGTTCTTGAGTGAACGTATGAAACCTTGCTAAGACATGAAGTTCCTCACCTTCTGAGAACATCACAGCTTGTGTTTGGTGACTCTCAAATAGCACTTGGGCTTTATGTTTCAGGGATAAAGGGGAGATTTTGATCCTGGTGATGATTAATGCTGCCTTCGCTTTACTGCAGGCAACTGGGAATTTTAAAATGTATAGCTCATTGCTCATTATGTGGTAAGCTTTCACAGGTGCCCCAATGGTCAGACAGCAGACTGTGGGGGTGGGACTGTAGACCTGAAATGGAGCCCAAACAAACTAAACTCAACTTTCATATGCATCACTTAAACGTAAAATCTTCATAGGACTGCTGATTTAATAATTTTTCATGTTAACTACCATATTTGCAAAAGTTTTATGAGCATCCCATCTTGATACAAAATATCATTTAGATTAATTTAGATTGCCTGAAGATGCACAGATTTTGCAGAATATGGCTGGATGGTTTTTTCCATTTTAAAGAATCCAGTTTTTGTATTCATTCCTTAACATTTGCATAGAAGAGTAAAATATAAAAGCTTGAGCCTAGAATTGCTGCTGGAGGTGACATAATAATCCAAATTTGACATCATTCACATCAATGGCTTTCCAATTTCCAGTAGTTTCCATCTCTCCTACCATGGTGGAGCATTGGCTGGAATGCTGTTTAAATACCAGTTTGATTCAGCTGGATCCAGAGTGAAATCAATCGCAGCACCAAGGGTTGTAGTTGTTCTGTATTGTACTAACAGGACTAGGGAAAGATGTGTAGCCCTGGTTTTTGGGGTTTTGTTGGACAGCTAATGTCATTATTGCTTTATTGCTTATTTATTTCATCAGGTGCTGGTGTCAGATGAGCCTTTTACCCTGTTTGTAGATTAGGAATGGGTCTAATATGAACTATACAAGTTTTGAGGAAACTTTCGAATGCTTTCAGCTAGAAAACCTATATTGATGTACTTTCGTGATAAATGGATAAAAACGCTTTGCATGGTTTTGAAAGCGTATTCCACCACTTGAGAGCTGAACTCTGGAGAGTGCATAACGGTCAGGAATGAGTTGATGGAGCAAAAACCAAATAGTGTAATTGCAGAGTTCATCTTAAACTGTGATTCTAGCAAAAAGAAAAAAGCACCTGCCATATCAAGAGGGATTGCAAGATAGGCTTTGGAGGAGGGGGACCCAGTAATAATATATAACTCAAGTTTACTGTCCCCTAAAACATTTGCAGTTAATTTGATGCTTGACAAATTGTGATTTCAGTGTCTGGTGAAGAAGCAATTGACCCTAAAATTGCTGCCTGAAGCTGAACCAATGCTTTCAGTTTCATAACCAGTGTCATGCAGAAATAGTATGTGAAGAGGAACAGGGAGAATGCAAAATTTCTCTCTGGTCTTGCTCTTATGTATCTCTCTTCACCCTGATGCAAGCAACTGGCATATAGTATAGGCAGTGGATATAGTTTAAATCCCATCCATTCATCCATCCCATCATGACTTCTTTTTCCCCCCACAAACCTTCTGAGCTGATAATGGAAAGCTACCCCTTATAATATGTAAAACAATCATCCCTTGTTCTCACTGAGAAATGTATATGCAGTATTGTTAATGGGCATGCTGCTCTGTTGTCGCCTTCCCATGCTAGTTCAGCAGCTCTCCTGCTCAAATTCTGCCAGTTCTGAGTCATCCATACATTTTTGTTTTGTTCCTTCCCCATCTTTTTGCACACCATGTTTACTGCCATTCCCACCTACTCAACATCTGCTTTCCTGTGACCTCTCATCCTGATAAATTCATTAATATTAAGCTGGGTCTGTGCCACCATCAAAATCTCACTTTACTTAATATGAAGCCCTTTGTTTAGTCAGATCACTCAGTGGCCTTTACAGTCCTTGGGAGTATCTTGGAGTCATGTCTGCTCCAGTAAAAATGTCCTCCCAGCTTCCCTTGCAGAGGTAAAATACAGGTAATATCTTGTGGGCAATCTGTAACTACAGTCACACGGACAGTAGCGGTGCATGGTTACTGCTCTGGGGAAGGACTGTGGTTCACAAGTCTGACAAGAGAAATCAGAAATGAAGGCAAATCCTTTGCAATCTCTCTTCCCTTTCTTCTTCAATATCCTTTGTATGAAGGTGTTGGAAAGGGTTCTACTGTAAAAGCACTCATACAAAAACAGCAACAACAAAAAAAGTTGTTTGCTAACAAAGTGGTAAATACATGAGCAATCATCATCCTTTTTCTGCAGTCTTTTGTGCTGTCTTATTAATGGGCCATGAAGGCAGAGGAGGAGGTAACTCATCAGCTGTTATCCTTCAGGGGGGGCTGCAAATTAGTTCATTGTGCCAGTTCTGTTTTCTTTTTTGACACCAACAGATAAATTTGCATTCATATGACATGGTTTCTGCAGGGATCAAGTAGAAACCACATCAGGTGCTGTGCTGGTGGCTCACTGACCTTCTAACCTGCCTTGGGATTTCTGGAGGCCAAAATGCTGCTCTGGCCTCAGCCTCTTTGCTGGGACCAAGCAGAAGAGCATTGAGTTCTGAGGGCATCTGTTTCTGATAACAGTTGGTTTGGAGAATGTGTATGGTTGAAACATGTGAACTGAGAAGATATCCCAGTCCATACAAGGGACTTTCTGTTCAAAAGAAGGGCATGCTTTTACCTGCCCTTACATACACACATGTGGTTTGTTTAGGCTAATCCATGGCAATTGGCATTTTGTACCAATGTCTTTGAAGTGTTTCCTCTCCAAAGGAATAATAATGAAAAAAACCTAACCAAACAGAAAAGCAAAAAACCCCCACAAATGCTAAATTTGTCGAATGTTTAGGAGCAGTTGCCAAAAGAAGTCAATGCTGAGCCTGGGAAAGCTGTAAAATTTTTTCTTGGGTTTTTATTAGTACGAGAGAAGTGACACACACTGGGTTTGGTCACTCACACTGTTCAAGGTTCAAATTAAAAAAGTTATTTCAGTTTGGGTGTTCTTGACAGTTTACAGATGTGTAACACTGCATAGATTGTAGTGAGGTAGACTGCTGGCCCCCTTAATTGCAAAGAATAAATTATCAATTCCCCATCCTTGACTGAGGATTCTGAAAATGAGCAGTCACTTTGGCCTGTGGCACTTCTGTCTTACTTCCTTGCCAAAGGTTACATCTCCTCATCAAGGATTTAGAAATGTCAGCAGTACGAGAAAATAATATACCTTTTCCTTATATGATGTTGCCTACCTGTTACTGCCTGATGGGGGAGGTACAGCAGAAGGTTTGATTTTTCTTAAAAATACCTTTTGTCCCCTCACAAAGTGTTCCTGATGAGGTCAGCCTTGGACAATCTGTATTAGACTGTGATTATTACTATTATATTGGTATGGCATTGTTATTGTGTTTATTTTATTTCTTTTTAGAGTAACTTTGGGGGGTGGATTTACGTTCAGGCCATTTAATGAGTTAGCTGAAACTGTTCTGGAATGCAGACTTTGCAGAAAGCAGTAGTTTTGTGATGTTCGTTGAATCTCAAGATGTATGTTTTTTTCCTTCTTTTTCCCTTCATTTTCCTGCTGATTGCTCTGACCATGCTGCAACCATGGACTTCACACACTGGATGAACGGCTGCATCCTGGAATATGGATAATTTTGGTGAGTCTGAAAAATGAGTTTCACTTACTTCTGCTTGCTTGGGAGAAAGAGGAAGAATGTTGTGTTGGAAATGGGGCATGATGAAAGCTAAGGCTCTTTTTGCTGTGTTGGTTTTGTCAAAGCAACAGACAAAGCTTACTGAATTTCAGCTTATTTTTGATGGAATATATTTTTTTTTTCTTATTCTGTTTTATCGTTGGCAAAGGTGAAGGAATTAACGTGCATTGGATTAATTTGGAATAGTGTCATTTTATGAGATTGAGTGTTATTGCCTTAGTAATAATTTTTAAATTACTTTTCTGTAAGACACACTGTGAAGCAATGGCTTAGAACATTTTAATTTTTCTTTTCTGGCTTATTCAGTTGTTTTGCAAGTAGTTCAGACAGAAAATGATTAATTCATTGGATCACTTTTTAGAAAAGCATGGTGTTGTTCTCCTTATTGTTCCTAATACTGGTGTTGCCTGTGGTGTGAACTTCAAGAGATGATATGTTGATGGTGTGTTTGCATTAAATATTGTATCAATTTTTTTCATGAAAAGGCCTTCTATCCCAAGTAGTCTTTGGTGAGGTCTCTTTTTTTTTTTTTTNAAACAGCACAAAGCTCTGTTAGGGTCATACCCTTTTCTCATGTGCAGATGGTTGACCTGCAGAATATCCATCTGGGGGTACCCACTGTTGCTCCCTGAGGGTGAGGTTTTGGCACTTTGGTCTTTCAATAAAGATGACAGGACAGCTGCGGGGAAAACATTTGCTTTGAGCATATCAGCCTGGAGAGCTGCTCCAGAAGCGTGGTTGGAGTATTTACCCAGTGTTGTCTGTAGGAGTAAAGCTGCCTCTGAGCACTGAGGGGAGGTGGTTGGCAGCTTAGCAGCCTTGGGATTTATCTCTGAGCTATTTAGACCTAGCAGGAGTGACTCGTTACTACTAATAGGCTCAATTAAGGAAAACAACTTGCTTCACCTCTCACTTGTGTGGTAACAACCTTGCTTATGCACAGCCTTAAGTTTTGAGGGAGAAGGTAAGTAAGATTTGGACATGGGTTTGGCTGGTTATCCTGTTCCAGGGAGATGCAAGTGTTCCTGGTGATGGCCCTTTCCTGGCTAAGGCATGGGAGTGAGTGTAGGGCTGGCACGGGCCACTTGCTGACAGATTGTGGCTGGGTTTAGCTGGTGCACACCCCTTCGGGGTGGGGGTTGGCATTGGCTCTCTTCCTCTTCCATCTCTTGAGTGTGCATAGTCTGTGTCACCTGCGTTCTTGCACTAATGCAAAGAGTGTGAGAGTAAGAGATGGATCTTCAAATTAAGAATTTCTTCTCAGGCACAGCATTAGACTAAATTTAGGATAAAGCCTGATATTTTACAACTGAGCATTTCTGAAGTATTGTTGCTTAATCCTTTTTAGTGATCAATAGTTTATGCTAGAAAGCTGTTGTCTCAGGGCAGTTTCCAGAGTCCTGGAGGATAATGGCACTAATCACGTTTCATATGACCTTTCAGAACATTTGTTGCACTTGCTGCATTTACCTCCTCTCTTAGTTCTGGTTCTCTTTTATTCCTCAGTTGCATGGCTTAGGAGTGCAGTTTAGAAGCCTTCTGCTTGACTGGTACACAGTAATTTGGTGACTGAGTAGCAGTAAGGTCTGTAAGTGGAGATTGCTGTCCTTTGATGTGCTAAGAAGCCTTGATCAGCCTGAGAACCAATAGCTTCTGGGCCCAGCAAGTAACGCATATTTACTGTGATGGACACATTACTCAAACTATTTGAGTCTGAAAACTAGCAGAGTGCATTCCTTATGGTTTTGCTTCAGCATGTATCTTGGTTTTTTTGGCCTATTTTGTAATCTACATGAATAATTTGCTCTTGTGTTCCACCTATGTAAAGAGATGCCACTTTGATATCTGGAAATGCAGCAATGAGTGCTGAAGTGCTGCTGTCACCATGGCACATCAGGGGAAGTTTGTGATCACATGGGCGAACATTTCCACCCAAGTTTTATTCTTAGATTTGTTTTTCGCTTTCACTCTGATTTGGTTATATTTGAATTTTTGGCAAAGGCTGCTAGCAAAGTTAAAATCTGAAACAGCAGTCTAAATCAAAAAGCAAAGCATACTTTGCTAAAACAGACAAATAGCAGAGCTAAAAGTGCAAGGAATTATTTCCTTACTTTTCACTAAAAAATTTATGCCATTCCAGGCTCTTCCCAGTGGTGGAAGGCCAAGAGACAGTGGACACCAGTTGAAATGAGAGAAGTTCATGCTGGTTACAAGGAGAAATGTTTTCACACTGAGGACAGACAGCTGGCTAGGGGCACTGGTTGCCCAGAGGGGTTGTGCAATCTTCATCCTTGGGAGTTTTCAGGACCTGACTGGACGAAGCCCTGAGCAACCAGTTGGATCTCACAGCTGGCCCTACTTGGACCAGAGACCTCCTAGCCTGAATTATCTTGTGATCCATGAAAAACCACTTGAATTTAAAGGGGCATTTATGCTGGGAGAAAGAATAAAGCAAGAAGGGTAAAGTGGCAGGGTCATTTAGGGCATCATAATAACAGCAGGGCTGGTGTTGGCTGCTGTAAGATGGAGAGGGATGCAAGATCTGGCCAGGCTTGTGTTGGAGTGCAGTCTGGAGCTGTCTCTGAATGTTTTTTTTCTTTTGGATTTTAAATTAACAAAGTAATTAAATCCTGACACTTCCTGCTTTTGAAGAAGCTGTATGCTGTTTGTTTCACGGCAACAGTAGCTGTGTTACTTGTTTCCAAAACTTTGCAAATAATCAGTTGATTTTTGTTATATAGGTTTACCTTAGGAGCAGTCCTTAGGAGAAGTAGATTCTTTCTTCAAAAGGCTTCCAGTCTTTGGGGAACTTTTTGTCTAGGGCTTTTCTTTTATTATTCTTTTTTTCCTTTTTCTAAGCTTGGTGTATGGCTATTTCCAGTCCCTCAAAAATTGTGTGCGAGTTCAAGTAGGAGGCAGATTAAAATCTATGGTTGAGGGACTGAACATGAGGCAGCTCCCCAGTGTGGAGTAGTGCTTATGCATGATGACGTGAGGCCAAACAGAGCTTCTGTAGAGAAGAGAGAAGTGGTCAAGGTACTGAGACAACCTTGCAGGGTGAAGTAGGTGAGCCTGTAAAGAGAAGCGTGCATGGGTCAGAGATGACTGCAGCGCCTTTGGAGGATCAAAGCAATGCTAATGGTTTAGACAACCCTCCAAGTGTGTTTTCAGGAAGATGGCCTTCAGCATTGGAGTTAGTCCAGCAAACACTAGAAAACGAACAGAAAATGTACAAAATGCACTATTAGTAGGGTATGCCTTGTGAACATGCAAGTGAATTAATTTGAGTATTTACCCAATCTCAGTTTTTCTGTTGTATTTCTGGTTTTGATTTTCGCTTGATTTTTGTTTCTCCTGGAAGGGCATCAGTTTAACTTACAGATTGACTTTTCTTCCTTCTGCTTGGAGGCAGTACAGGTGAATATGGAAAGCAACAGCTAGTAAGTCTAAATGGGATTTAAAAGGTTTTCACTTACTTTTGCATCTTTTTTTACTGCTATTCTGTCTGCTTCCACCCACATAGCAAGTGAATTGTCATTCTTGCGAGTCATGCTCCAGCTGTGATGGGGTGGGTGAAATCCCAGCGAGGACATTGCATATGTCCATTCCATATTCAGAGTCTGAAAGCTGTCAGGATTATTGCTGTGAGAAACTGAAAGCTTTAGATTCCAGCATTAACTTTACCTTGTCTGTAACCATGCTGCTCAGTATGTCTGCACAGTGTCTCTCTTCAGAGTTATGGTTGTGTAACTTGTAACTTTGTGTCCACTTTTCCTCCAGCATCAGATACTTCACTGGGTAATTTTTCTTTTCTTTTGATTTCTTTTATACATATGCAAAGCCTTTGTATTTGCTCTTTTCCGTGTTTTTCCCATAGATGGTTATTTTCAGCTGTTGCATGGATAATAGTGCTGATGAACAAGTATTTAGTCTGACACATTAAAGCATAGCTGTAAAGAAAATGAAGCTGAGAAAATTACAGTGGCAAAGGTTCCTAAATTATAGTTGTACAGGAAGATTGTGATAAGGAAGTAGTTAAATATTACTATTTAGTAAAACCTGCAACTGTGGCTGGTAGTTCAATTGTCTTCTCCTTTTGCTGACACTTAATTTGTGCAGTTGGTCAGATACTCTTTCTGCTAATAAAGTCCATGTTTTATTGAACCAAAAGCTTGTGGAAGTACATGGGTGTGTTCTCCCAGATGGTTTTAGGTCAAGTGTCAAACAAATGCTAATTATATTCAGATTTACTTTTAAAGGAAATGTTAGGTGCTTGCTATAACCACTGTTGAAAAAATACAAATAAACAAAACCAGGACACGAGTCAATCTTCCCATCTGGGAGCAGATACTCATTCAGTTTAGATATACTGGAAAGGCAACGTAATGTAATAGGACTGAACCAGGATATGTGAAGGTGGAGGAATTAACGTTTGAGTTTGCTGTGTATTTGCTAGGGCTGGAAAGCTCACTGCTTTTGTGGCTTCAGTATGTTTGCTCGCAAGCCCCCGCTCTGACAAACACATGTGATCCTCGTTCTGTGCGTGCTCTTCAGTGGGGTCGAGCGGTCGCTTGTCAGCGTGATGATGAGTACCAGCCACGATCTCCTAGCAGCAGGTCTCATGTTTGAAGAGCTTTTCTTGGTTTCACGGCATCAGAGCAGCAATCTGCAAGACTCCAGAGACCAGCTTTCATCCGCAAGGACGTTGGACCAAGAAAACGTGCTGTGTAGGTTTTTCAGGAAATAAGGTGTGAATAGCGGCATTTAGGGAAAAAATGCACTGATCAGCACTGACACTGTAGCTTTCCTCCTGGAAATAGCCATTAGATTCCATGTTGGTTGTAGGTAATAACTTCCTTTGTCTCTCCTCCCAGCTAATTCAGAAAATGCCCAAAGGCAAGCTGGGTTAATTTTGTTATGGCAGGATGGATCACTGTAAACAAAAGGTAGTTTTCTGTGGTAAAGCTAACTGCCTTTGTGCTTATCTTAACCTTGATGAAACTATTACCATAGGTTTGTTAGGAAAAGAGTGAGGGGAGGGCAGTGGCCCGGACTGAGCAAAGGTTAAAGCAATCAGCGATAGCTTGTCTGTCAGCAGAATTGCATTGCTGGGAATCTCGTCTGAGGCTTTGCACAACTTTATTGTCTGCTCAGCTCTTAGCTGTTCCTGAGAGCATGTCCTTCAACAAGCTAGGGAAGGGCCAAGGGTTGTCGGCCTGCAATTTCTAGCTGCCCTTTGCATTGTGAGTACAGTCCAGAGTGTGGCCAAAATACTGCAGAAGTGGCAGTTGTTTGTGGTGGAGCATAAGATAAATGGCTTTATCCAGTAACCATGANGAACGTGTGGTATGTTTCATTTGAAAGAGGTGGCATTTTATCATATGTCATAAATGAGCTTTCGTGCTGGAATTAATTCAAACCAACTACTGAAAAAGGATTCTTCCTGTTTAGTACAAATTTATATGTGCAAAATTCTCATATAGTTGGAATCAGTAGAGTTTATTGTCAAAATAGAGATGTCAGACTCAGTCATAGTTCTCTCAACCCAACATTATATTTATCATATTGTATTACAAAATCCATATGTGCCTAGTTTATCCCAAGTATTCTGCACCTTTTACACCAAACTAATATATCTGTAGAAAAACATAAATTCTTTTGCAGTTTTCCAGTACTAAAGGCTGTCCCTTTATGCAGAGATAAAATTGCTGGCCAGTATATCTTTTTGCATTAAGGACAGTCACTGCAGCTGTTTGAGTCCTGTCATGTTTATGCATGACCAGATATTGCAATAGCCTGTAAGAGTTTGCTGCAAGGAAAGCTTTCATTTTTCAGTCTTGGGAAGTGGGCTCCATCTAGTGTTTAAATTAAAAATTAGACTCCAGTTCCTTTTCTTGAATGCCCTTGCAGCATGGATAAAGGACATAGAGGAGGAATTGTGATGTACATCGTTTTCTTTGATGATTATCTAGAATGAGACATTTCTCAATACAGTCAATATGGGGAATGGCACCCTGAAACACTTCTATCTTACACATGCACTTGAAGCTAAAATAATCCTTTTATGAAATAACACACAGATAAAAAGAAATTAAACCAGCATGGCAATGATGTGATCATGAAATATTTTGTGGTTAGTTCCTATATATACCCTCACAGTATTTGATGTGTCATGTTGGAAACCAGCCTGTTCATCTATAAAATCAAAATTAGAAAACTAATTGTGGAACTCTTTTAAGAAGTAATGAATTTTGAAATGTGTATTGGATATTAATACCCAGTCAACAGAATAGTTTCCAATATGTAATGCTTCTCTAAAGAAGCTTGTGGGATTTCATCCTTTATTTTTACTGGTTTCTTAATATTTCATTTTTTGTGATATTTAACCCTTTGTCAAAGGCTACTTAATTATTTTTTTAAAGGGATATCACATTTTGAACTATTTTAAACTAAAATAGAAAAGTATTTGATAGTTAATATCTCATGTCTCCAATGCCCTGATGATAATAGTGCTGTGAAACAGAGACAAGAAACATCAAGAAGAAAAATGCTTTTTTTATGTGATCAAAGTGGTGTGAATTCATCCAAGCTGTTTTGTTGGGGTTTTTTAAACTGAGACAGACTGAGAAAGTTTAAATACTGAAGACTGAATACAGATTTACCTTTTACACTCCAAAGTGGAGAAGTAGGGACTCAAAATATTTAGTGAGGAAGGCATGACAGCAAACCTGCAGAAAGCGAAACCTGGGATGTCTGAGAACTGTTTAGTTATTAGTACAGTGGGGTTTTGCCCAGTTGTGTTTTTTCCTCTGGTTAGAGGGAGATTTGAGGCCACTTAAACAAGCTTGAGCCTGAGCAATCTGGCACCTTGCAGCACTTTGGGACCGATGACGGAAGAGGCAGGTGGGCATCTGCCTGGATTGAGTGTGACTGGATGCCTGAGCCACCAGACATGCAGAAGCAACTAATTCCTGAGTCCTCCCTGCCTGCATGGGGGTGTTGCAGACCTTTGCCACAGCTCAAAGGCATGGTGAGGTTGTGTGACTTGCCCCCAAGGTCACTTGCACTGAGGGCTGCGGGTCAGAAAGCTGCAGAGCTGCCTGCCCTTATGAGGTAGAGGAGGTACTGCCCCTACACACAAATCTCAAGACAGCTCTTGGCTTATTCTCCACCAGTTGCTGGAGCAGTGTGGAACAGGGACTGGGATCCAGGCCTGAGTCATTGGCAAAGAGTCTGTTGTTTCATCTGTAAAATATTTGGGATCTGGGGTTTCCAGTTGACACTTGCAAGCTGAGTGTGGACAGAGTTAATGGGAAACATCTGGTGCCAGAAGAGATGGCTACATTGGCCACATGAAAATGGGGAGCTCTTGTGGTGGTGTGCCAGGCTGCCCACCTGTCTGCAGTGTGGGGCAAAGTTTCAGTAACAATGGCTGTAGAGGACTGCCATGAAAGTGGGATGTGGGTGGTGAAACTCCCCTGGGCATGGGGCACCACTGCCAAGCTCTGGGCATGGATGGCCTCAGAGCCTCCCAGTGTTGAGCTATGGTTGTTTCACTTGGCTGAGGAAGGCAGCCAGTTGTGTGGGGGTGCTTAAGTATGTATACATACATACACTTTTTTAACAGCTCATAATTTTCCATGTTACTTAATTTCACATTTCTCCTAGAGGGGACAATGAAAGCAAACATGTTTGTGTCACTTGATCCTCCTGGGTCTTACAGTGATCCAGTATATCACTAAATATTTTCTTTTGTTTGTTTTTATTAGTTACTTACTTAGAAGTAGTGGTTATATTTCAATTTCTAAAAACAAAATGAAAAAAAAAAAGTGAAAATGTTTCCTTTAAATCCTGTAAAAACCCTTTTGTCTTTTCAAACAAAATTAAATTTGGACCAAATCTAAACTGCCCCTGTACTTGTAAGATGTATTTGTAAAATTGCAGATCAAAAAGGCAAGGCAGTATTTTTCTTTTTTTGTGCCTGATAACACAGTGTCGTCAACTCAAAAAACCACACACAAACCCCCTTTGCATGGTAACCAACACTGCACTTCTAGTTGAGGCTAAAGTTGACCGCAGAGGTTTTACAGATGGCTTTTGTTGTCACCCACCGAGTAATAGAATGGGACACCTCACTCACATTGTTGCTTTGAATCTGTGAGAGATGAACTTTGAACCTATGCTTGCCCCATCCAGCATCTCTGGTGATCATACTGGTGGTGTCTCACAGCCAAGAGAGACGGTTTGGTGCTGGCAAGGGAGGGAAGGTCCTAAAATAGTTATCCCTGTTCCCCAACATGGCCTCATGGCACAATTGTACCAGTACTTTGTGGTTAGGTACAAGATGGCATACAGTAAAGTTCAATGGAGGAGGGGAAAAAACGTCAAAAAGGCTGGATTTGGTCATGACACTGAACTGCAGGAAAGGGGGTGGCAGCACCAGGGGAAGCTTGTGTGCTGCTCCTGCTGCATCCACTGGGTCCCTCTGCTGAGCACTGAAGAGTCTGAAGGGACAAAGCCAATGCCAAATAGTCCCTGTGCACCTCAGAATGGTAAAACAGAGAATAATCAAGAAGAGAAATGCTTTGCTGTATTTGGGAGAACTGTTGCAGAGTTTGACAGCAATTGAAAAAGAAGGCAAAGTCTTGAGAATATAAGGTTGGAAATGTTGTTCTGCTACAGGAAAATTGGACTTGGAGCTTTCTAATCATTCCTGTTGCCATGTTAGAGGAGGAAAGTGCTAAATAGACAGGGAGTGGAAAAGAGCAGGCATAATTCATGGTTTCAAGTAGTACAGGTCATGAAGATATAATTACTCCTAAACTATTTAATCTGAAAGAAAAAGAAAGCTATAAAAGGGAGAGGCATGAGGGAGGGGAAGAGATTGACTATTGGAAGACTTGACTTTTTTGGACTTAGTATCTCCAAGTAAAATTATGATATCAAATACTTTATCATTGACTTGTTCTCTGTTATGGTAGAGGTAGCAAATAATACACTGTGGAAGTAAATAGTAAGGGCAGACAGTTGTCATCAGCTGATTGGTGGGTTGGGCCATATATTTTGAGAGAAAGAGAATACACTAACTCATCAACTAACTAGACTAAGGCTGCTAAGATTACAAGATCCTTAATTTAGATTGGAGGTGTTTATAAGGCATGTAGATATGACACTTAGGGTCATGGTTTAGTGGTGGGCTTGACAGTACTGGGTTAACAGGACTTGATGGTTTTGGAGGTATTTTCTAACCTAAACCATTCTATGATCAGTATTTCAGACCATGGTATGGTCAGCTTTTGGCTGTTAATGTTCCTCAGTGTGATGGGCACAGCACTCGTGTCACAGTAGATGTACGTTCACCTTTCCTGTACTTTCATCCCTTTTCCCCACACAAACTTGAGCCTGCTGGTTTGTGAGCTGGACCTAGCTGGCACCTACAGTTTTGCCTTCGTTTTGGTTACCTGACTTGAACTGCTTATTTGCTCTACTGGGGATTGATGTCTTTGGTGGCTGCACAACCTGTTTGGTCTGTACCACAGTACTATGTGACATTGGAAGACTGAGCCAGAAATGTGCTAAAAGGACATCCATTTAAACTGGAGGAAGAGAAATTGGGAAGGTAACTTTACTGTCCTAAGATTGAGAGGACTGGTTTCATGGCCTAAACTGTTGCTTTTATCATTAAATTTTCTTTTTAGTTGGGAAAGAGATGCTATCATCCTTGCTTTTTAATGTTCCTGTAAGAAATAATGGCAAACATAATTTTATTGTAGCCCTGTTCTCATGAATTTGATGTTATGAAGTCATTTGCTTTTGGTTTTTTCTATGCTTTATGGAGACATTTCTGAAGGAAAGCTTTAATTTGTAGACACAAAACTGGTAAGAGTTTGCCTATTGTCGCTGATGTAATTTCTTTTTTGTCTGACCTCATTCATCTGGCATTAAAATCATATTACTGAATGTCAGTTTAAAAATTGCTGCAGGTAATAGGGAAAACCTTTGCTTTAAGTGTTTTGTTGGCTTGATCTAATCTGTGTTCTTAATGTCCACTGTGGGACTGGATCCAAATCTTCATTGCTGACAAGAGCCTTTTAACGTCATTTATTTATTATGGGGAAAACAGTGTAAAAGCTTAATTATTAAAGCCACTTTTTATAGGGGAAAGTATTGGAATTGCCCAGTCTGAAGATAGAAGTTATGCAACTTAATATCTAAACTTAAATAGCATTGTTAAAGACAAATACACATCATTAAAGTAATTTGAGGTTTACTTTGTTACAAAATCCAATCAGAATGCCTTCTGACATAATACTTTGTAATGCAATGGCCCAAAGTTACTGCTTTGTCCACAGTGTAGTTTGTAGGTTACATGTAATCCAGGTTTTATTAGCTTGCTATGCCAGACTGTCTGCCCTTGCAGTAGGTGTCCCTTGTGCTTGGAGCCCGAGCAGGTTTGCAGCTATTCACCTTACAAATGTAGGCATAAGGTTAGTCAGTCATTTTGGATCCAATTGCTGTGTCAATAGCAATATAAAACTAGATTGAACTGGAACATGCAATAGCATTTGTAATAATTTTTTTCCTTCTCAGATTTCTGCTTTGCTCTGAAGTTGCAAAGGGTCAAAACATACCTAAAAGTTTTTTATTCTAGAAAAAACTGGGATGTGATCTAAATTTGTCAATTAAAATATACATGTTCTCACATACTAAAAAAAGTTTTATAACTTTCTTTTTTTATTTTTTTTCTTTAGAATGCACAATACAATGTTGAATTCTTGAAGACTGGGTTCTCTTGATAATTCTGGTTAAGGGAAAAGTTGACAACTAGTCAATAGTGTGGAAAAGAAAGTGTTGAATTAATATTGTAAGAGGATAAGAAGAGTTTCATTAATTTGAGAGATGATTTTACTTTTTGATTTGATTGCTTTCATGCTTTCATTTGCATTAGCATGCAAATATTTCTTCCTTGCTGTGCTCAGTGTTGAAAGAGATAAAATAAAGCAAAATACAAAAAGAAGCAATGAAGAAAAATCTTTTTTTTCCAAAGGAAAATGTAAATGTTATCAGTATTAGGAGAAATAATAATAAAAAAATGTATGCTTGTCAGAAAAGTGCATTAATCAGAGTTTTGAATATTTAAAGAACAATTTTGTCATTACATTAAAATAGCTCAATCAGAGCAGGAAAAATGCAGTATTGATAAATGATGATGTCTCCAAGGGAGATATTTCAGGCAGCATTGTCACCAAAGTGTATTTATAGAGCTCCCAGAAACTAGTCAATACTGTGCAGAAGTGGTATCTCTTTGCCTCCTGTTTTGGCTTATTTTACCTGCTGTATTTTAGTGTGTTTATTTTTGAATTAAAAATAAACTATCAGTTCTGGGATTTTTGGAAATGAGAACTTCTAACATACATTCTGAAACACACTGCTACTTTTTTTCTGGAAAAAAGTGGGGGAAAAAAAGCATAAGAAAATTGTGCTTGGTTCAGATCATCTGATGATGTTCTAAACAAAAGGCTTCTTGGGTGTGGGAACTACTTCATTTCTTCTTGACCTGTATCGAGTCCTAATATCTGTCATTTTATTGTTGAGAGAAAGTAGGCTTTTTACTGTTTTACAAAGGAAATGTTCCTTGAAAAATCTCTGACTGCACTGTCTCAGATCAGCCTGTTCAATAACTTTATACATAGGTTGTAGTACAAATTTGATGGTTTCGCATATAAAATTTCGTGTTGCTTATGTTACACTGGTACTACTCTGTATCTTAGTAAAATAGCTTACTGCAACATTTTCAGTTTAAAAAAAGGAAAAGGGAAGAAAACCTGTTTCTTGAACTCTGCTGACAAGAAGGTAGGTGAAAGAAGGGTGTGTGCGTAAAGAGGGGTCACAGTCTGGAGGTAAAGCAGATGTAGAGACTAACATGCAATTAAATTAGACAATGTTCATGCACATATCCAACATTTGCTTAAGACAGAGTATGTGGGAGGTCTCAATGTCAAAAGGCCCTCTCACATGCTTGAATTTAAGCAAATTTATAATTGTTTGTTGGATTATTAGGAAGAAATTCCTTACTGTTAAAAGGATGAGGCACTGGAACTGGTTGCCTAGAGAAGCTGTTGATGCCCAGTCCCTGAAAGTCTTCAAGGCCGGGTTGGATGGGGCTTTGAACAACCTAATCTAGTGGAAGGTGTCCCTGCCCAAGGCAGGGAGTTTGGACTAGATGACCTTTAAGCTCTCTTCCAACCCAAACCATTCTATGTTTATGTCCCAAACTGTCTTGGAAAAACACTGCTTCTACTAAATTCCTACTGCTTGATGCAATGAAAGGGGAAAGAAAATCCTTGAACCACCTGTCATACTATTAGTAAAATGAAATAGAAACAGAAAAAGGGAACCCTTGTATTGACAAATGCAGTCTGTTCCCCAAAGCACACCTGTGACTACTCAGTGGTGAAGTCCTGCTGTGGTTTTGCCTGACCTGTTGCTTTGTTACAACACTCAGATGCACTTTTCCTACCCTGCTGTGTACAGATGTCTCCTTTGGATCTTCCCCCTACTTCATTGCTCCTGATCTCCGCTTGCCATTGTGTTTGATGCCTCCTCAGTATGTCCAGCTCCTGCTGTCCTTCCATGTCCTCCTATCATGCTGCAGGAAGCTCAGGTGCCCCTCACTGTACTCTCCTGGCTCTAGCAGGGCTCAGTTTGTCATCTCAGGCCTGTGCCACAAATCCTACCTCACTGCTGACTTCATCCTTTTTTTTTTTACCACCCCTTTGCTGGCCCTGGACATGGGGTGCTGTGCTGACAAGGCTGGGGACTCTCTTGGCACAGACTCTCAAATGGCTGAATGGTTTCCTGTGGTTCCTATTCTTCCCTTGAATCCCACTTTTTCTAATTTAAATGCTGCATTCGCATTTACCAGCTCTTTTCATTTTTCTCCTGCTCTGGTTTCTGTGGCTCTCCTAAAGCTGAAGCAGAGGGCTGCAGACCCACTGAAACTTTCAGACTGAGATCAAAATGAAAACATGAGGCCCAGGACCCCAGGAGCAGCATTGAAAAGCTTGTTTCTGGTTGGATACTTTACCAGGACAGCTCTTTTGAACCACATTAAAGTTTTAAAGAATGAACTTCCCTTTAAAAGCCTTGCAGTTTCTCATGGTTATAGGCTGAGAACTGCCTTGGAAGTGTCCCAGAAGTGGAGCCATTTCACTTGCTGTTGCTATCTAGAGTGGTCACCAAAGACAGCTTTCACTTTTTAACCTCTACAAAATGTTCCCTGCCTGTAATTAATGCCTGATGCCAAGATTAGATATGTATGTGATGTCTCATGGGGATAAGAAAATCATTGCAATAAGGTTACCATTTTAGTTACTGGTTTGTACTTTCCAAACGTTCACATTTACTGGAAGAAATTTTAATTATTTAATTTTAATGCAGTTAGGTTTGTTCTTATGTCCAGGCGCAAAAGAATCTTTGTTTCTGGATCATCACATTTATTCTGTAAATATTTTTCTTATTATATCAAATTCTCTGAACTTTTTGAATATGAATGTAAGTATAGTGCCGTATCTATTTTTATTTTCATTTTGAACATGCAGCATGTTAGACAAATGCATCTTTCATCCATGATGTGGTTAGTATATTTTGCACTAAGAATTGCATTTTGGCCAGCAATGTAAAAATCTAATTGTGTATTGAATAAATATATCACAACTGCTGATGAAACACTCCTTCCCTTCCACCTCCTCATGATGTGCTGCTGCTTGCTCCTGTGCTGGTTAGTTTCTGGAAGTGTTCTTTCTAAGCATGGTTAAAAGGCAGTCTGGAGATGACCCAGGTTTTATTGTCACCACCAAGCAGAATAACGTAACATGTTGTAGAGTGTGTCTGGCAGATAGTGCACAACCACTTTGACTCTTCAGGATAAATAAATTCTCTTCTCCTTTGGTATCATGGTTTTGTCTTGGAGCTCTGCCAGTCTAGTGGGAGTGCATCCTTCCCTTGACCCTCCTGCCATCGCTGTCTCATGTTCATGGTCCAGCTCCTTCCCTCCTCTCTGTAGTGCTTCAGCTTTCACCTGGACATTTCTTCCAGACTGACAGCTGATAAAATAAAAAGTAGCCCTCTTCTTTTCTATGTTCTAGTCTTTTTATCTATCAAACAATTTGTCTGCCTTTCTCTAGGCTTTCCTTTTCCCTGATTTCTATACAAAATATAGCCAGAAAAGGACTTTTAATAGCCGTCATGTTTTCAGACCAGTACCTCAAATTCATGAATAGCTCTTGTAAGCTTTTTATTTTTCTTAAAGTTGGCTTTCATGGTGACACTAAGAGAAAAGCACTGACTGCTGATTATGGGCTTACTGGGCATCTCTAAGCTTCTCTTGCCTGCCCTGCTGTGTCCTGGGAACCAGCTTTCTCTCTGGTTCTGTGTCTCAGTTGCAAGCTCTGCCTTCAAGCACCATTTGGGAGAGATGCAACTGCTGCTCCTTCGTGCAGTTGCATATGTCCTCCTGAAAATGAGTAATAAACCATTAACAGGCTTTTGTATAGGAGAGAAAAGCATTTTGCAGTTATTAATCAAATCCAAGCATCCTTAGCTACAGCAGCATGAGCTTGGGCTCTCAAAGAGAGAGTGATCTTTTATCCTTTCTTTTACAGGCCAGAGAGATATCTTTTCTGCACATACTTTGCTCTCTCCATCTGGGATGGTGTGCTTTGAGTCCAGTGATGATGATTATTATTTTAGTTTTTATTTTTAGCTAGACATTTGTGAGAAGTGTATTTCTATCCCTTTGGGTTAGGTTGTACTTGGAACAGAGCTGTCTTTTTTTGTGGGGGTCTTAGAAAGTAACAGTTCAACACAGCCTGTTGGTCAGAGCAGCAATAGTCAATGGGAGAACACTATAGCGGCACAAGTAATTGAAAAACCCCCCACAAATGTACTGTTGATTTTCCCAGTATCCCATCCCCAGAGATCCAGAGGATCCTGCATAATGTCTGTGGCCTCTCGCCCAGGAGAGCAAGCCTGTCTCTCCTAATAACAACCATCTGTGAGGACCATTGGAAGGGTTTCCTGCCTGCTAATTATCTTCCTCAACATCATCTCAGTCTTTTTCTGGACTGAATATGGAAGTTAAAAGCAACTATGCAAGCATTTTTATTTTTTTTTTTTAATGTTATATGTGACATGTTACTTCTGCCAAATAAACTGCATGATGCCTGTTGAAGCCAGGTTGTGGGTTCTTTTCCCCTTTAACTTCATGCTGTGTACTAGAATTAAGTAACTCCTGCTGAGCTGCTTTGGAAGTTTCCATGTAGGACTAAGTCTGTGTATACTAAATAATAAATCAAGTTCAATAGGTATAGTTCTTTACTATATTAATTAAAAAATGATGCCTTTAGATTCATATGCTTGAAAGCTATGCAAAAATAAGTAATTTTCTGTTGTGTCTGCTGGTTTGCTTAAAAGCAGTTTCTACAATTCCATATTGAAATATGTTTTCCTACCTAGCCTATATGGGAGCGAGGCATATGTTACGTACCAAGAGGAAACGTAAACAAATCATCAGTTCACGAAGTCCACTGATGTTTGATTTTTAGCATGTTGCTTCCTTTTTTTTTTTTTTTTAAATTTACGTATGGCAGATTAGGTCTCTTATTCCTTCACGAATCCTTCCACCTGCCCCAAATTTATAAAACACGTGCACAGAGTCCACAAGATGCTTTGACAATTACATTGGCAGAGGTGGTGCTCAGGTTTCTGCATTGCATTTGTCAGATGTCACCCATGGTGGCTGCAGAGGAGAGGGTGAATAGAGCGGTTGGTGGTCAGTGGCCCTGGCTATCATGGCTAAGGGATAGAGGGAGGAATACTTTAAGAATGCCAAGTGAGTCCCAGGCATTGGTAGCTTTGCAGGGGAAGGATACTGCCTTTATTCAATTCTGCAGACACTGCAGAGAGTCATCAAAGTCTCCAAAGATCAGTAAGTTGTTCTAAAAGCTATCTAACTCTTTAGTGTCAATATTTGGTATAAATGTAGCTGTTCAGATGAGAAAAAAGGAAGTAGTCTGCATGCATTTTGTTCCTGAGTTAGGCTTCCCATGATTATGGATTTTGTTTCCATTCCTCATTTAGAAGTAGTCTCCCACCTTCTCTGCAAGTGTAAATTGCTCTCCTGTAATGAGATCAATGGACCTTCACCGATTTACAGTAGTAGGGAATAATTTGGCCCATTACACATTTGATGAGATACAATCTGTGAGGCTATCTTTGCATGGACAGATAGTTAAACATTAAGAACTAATAAAAAAAAGTCGTATTCTCCGACACAGTGCTCTGGCTGCGTATATAGAGATATATTATTACATATGAGTGGAGGAAAGGTATCCATGGATCAGCTCCATGGATTCCCTAGGTGAAGGCTTTTCTCTACTTCTTACTTCTGTTGTGTGAAACTCTTGTCAGTCAGGGTGGATAGGGGCTCGAGTTTAATCTTGGGTTCAGCAGATGCCTTGGTAAAGTGCAGCTGCCCATTACACAGGCATAGCTGGAGGGTGTTTTTTATCTAATGGAAGTGCAAATCCTAATGAAGTCTCTTACGGTGGTACCATGCTGATGTTAAGGGTGGTTGTTTTGAATCAAACAAATCATCTCGAAACTGGTTGTTCCTGTAATTTGGTTGAGTAAGTAATCCATCACCCTTTGACAGCTAGCTGGCTACAGGCAAGGCTCTTGCATTCCTGCAGGTTTTCGTGTAGATCCTCAAAACCTTTACCCCTGTGACAGCTCTGGAGACTGGTTTGTGCTGCCTGGCACTCCCAGTCCTTTGGGAAAAAGTTAAATGTGCTTTCTTAATTTTTTTTTTTTTTTACAAAGAAAGTATGTTACAATGGTATTTTCTGTGGTATTGGTACATGTTCTATCCCTGGTGGTGGAAATTTTGGAAAGGGAAATGAGAGTATAACATAAAATTGACTGTGAGATGTGAGGAGTGTACTTTAAAACTACTAACATGGAATATGTGCAGGTCTTTTTCTGCAGTTTGTTTTAAGAGTTACATTATCTTTATTTCTCAAGTTTCTGCATCTCAAATTCATAATGAATTAATATAGAAAAGTGACTTTTGCTGAAAAGTTTCTCTTAAGACTTCTATTGGAAAGTAAATTTGAAAGAGCTGTGCTGCTGGCCAGCTGGCTGCTGCATGTTCTTTTCCAAGTACTTTGTAAAAGTACTTTGTTTTCTCATATGCAAATACTTTTCCCCTGTATATAAAACTGTAGTGATTTAGATGATGAACTAGTTTATTCACATCTTTCTTGTAGACTTTTCTAGACTGCCTTTTTGCCCTATACAATACATGTGATGTTTTTACCAAACACATTAAGAGGAGTGGGCATAAAATGTCTAAAGAGATCTTGAGCTTATAAACTTTGTTTTTGTAGTGTAAAAATTCAGAGTGCTTTGAGCTTTTCACTCCACAGTACTCCACAGGTGAGCAGGGTTGGGTTATCTCTGTTCTTAGTAATGGTAGAACTTTTTACTGGATTTGTTTTGGTTGGGGATTTTTTTGGTAGGGGGCAAAGAAGTGGTGGGTGTGGTTTTGGTTTTTAGTAGATAACTGAATCATGCTTATAATACTAGAAGGCAATGTATTTTACACGGTTTGTGGCTTAGGAAGCACTCAGGAAAACAAAGATAGCTTTGGTGAGGTCACATAATTCAACCTCCTGTTCAGGAGTCTTGGGTTAAATTTCTAGGCTATTCTACTTCAAAATAACTCTTTTCCTCCCCTCAGTTAGCGCTGATGACCAGACAGGAGTGTTTTGGCTGCTCGGTGAGGCCTCCTGGCTCTGAATCAGAGACATGTTCTCTGGTGGCAGGAACCATGGATAAAATATCTGTGAGGGCACGGCAGCCCTTTGGCATCTGGGGCTGCATGCTGTGGGCACTTCATTTTGTTTATCCACCAGCTGCTTTGAAATGGGTCATAACACCACTGTGGTCTGTGCACAGAGCGAGTGCCCAGGCTGTGGGAGGGATACTGTATGAACCTCCTGTGCTCCAAATCCAACAGTGGCATCTCTGTAAATCAGAAACCTCAACTTGCTTAAAATTATCTGTATTTTTGCATGATTCCATGGCTTCATCTGATGTGGGATGCCTCTTGTTTGCTGTCACCAAAGCCTTCCTCTGGTATGTGGCCATGATGCTTGTGAGAAGAACATGTTACCTAAAATGGCAGAGGTCCTTCTTGTCTGATGACCAGTGTGGGGTCATCTTGAAGTAGGTGGGAGCCTTGTGGGCTGACTGGCACTTGCAGAGGTTTTTTGTTTACACCATAAATTTCCATCTTTTGACAGGACTTTATTTTACTGCACATTGTACCAATTTCAAACTAGAGTGGGAAATTGAGATTAAGGGTACCCTACCCCCACCTCTCCTGCCAGCGGAGAGGCTGTATTCCACTGTCAGCAAAGGTTTTCAGGCCTGGTTTTTGTGGGAGTTGTAGCTGGACTATAATGCACCAGCTTTTTTCCTTTTATTACTTCTTATTCTACCTAAATGCCCCATTCTACTGATGATAGTAATGGGAGGAGTAAATGCAGATCAACCAGGAAAGAAGCCCTTGGTGGGATTTTGAGGTTTGTGGTTTGGTTGGTTTTGTTTTGGGGTTATTTTGAGAGTATGCTTCACCTCAACACAAATTTCATCCACTTGCATTGCAAGTGAAGGACTAGAATATCTTGTCACAAGTTCTGCAGAAGATTTGTAACTAATATGAATCAGCATCCTAGTAGAGTCCCTGTGTCCTTGGCATTGTGCTCCAGTAGTGCCCAAGCATGGCAATGAGAGCAGTCTGCAGCAGGAAGGATTTGGGATACTGAAGGGATTTTGTGTAGTGAGTTCTCTGGGCAGTGTTCACAGGGTTTGAGCTTCATTACCTGCTCTGGTGTCACATATGACTGTGGCAAAAAAGAGCTCTTGGGTAAGGTGCTCCATAAGTGTGGTGCTTTTGAAAGTTAAGCCTTTTACTTTGAATTATTCTCTGAAGCTACCCAAAAGCTAATGCAAGCCTTTTTAATCTTTGGTGATAAGTGATGTGATCTGAAATTTCATGTGTTGATTTGGTGGCTGTATTGTTCTGAAAACTTCCCAATCTAAGGTTGTGCTCAAAACACAGTCAAGAAGTTCATCAGCCAGTCTTAGTACCTACAGCTTAAAATTGTCATGAGGCTGCTCTTCTCAAGTACAGCTGAAAACATAAATAATCACATATGGGAATATGCCTAATAATTTTGGGAAGTGAGTAAGCAATGTCAAAATTTTTTAATAAGTTTCATAGGTCCATGCTCTTTATGATGTCTAAAGATGTTATTTTCAGAATCTTTTATGAGAAGATAGGATTTTTAAATTTTATTTTACATGTCTTTCATTTCATGCTGTTTAAGATTTCACAAGTGAATATGCTCTGCTTCTCTGGAAAAAACTTAATATAAACTCCAGATGGGTTTTCATTCTCTGCAGAGGTAAATTTAAACCTAGTAATTCCTGACAGTCTTTGAATCAGCCATTCTTTTCTTTTTCTTAATACCTGACTGATGAATTACAGAAGTAATTCAAACTTTGTTTCCCAGTTCTTTTCCTTTTCTGCTGGCAGCTGGAAATTCCTTCACTGTTATGCATATCAAATCACCGCTCACTGAGGCTCCTCAAAAACAGGAGTGCAAAACTCTCACTTTGTGATGTTCCTCAGGGTTTACACCATTGGGCTGAGAATATGCTGGTTGAAGATGAAACCATTGAGGACTGCTGATCTGAGAAGCCTTAGGAAATTTTGATTTTGTTATTTTTAAAAAAGTTAATTCCTACCACCCCTAACTATTGCTTATAAAGTCATTGCTCTGTTGCTGCTTTTTATGTCATTTGCACAGCCTTTCAGAATAATTTGCTTTAGAAAACTGTACAGTAAAAGAATCTTGACAAAATCAGATTGAAGGCTCAAATAACAAATTGTGTGATTGCAATGTTCCTATACCTAGTGAAATCTAATTTAACAAGTCAGTTCAATAATTTGCCTCTAAACCTCAGAGTAAAGTTTCGTTCAGTGACTGTCAAATTTAAGACACCCCAAGCCTCACAGATGAAACAAAGACCATGTTTATAGCCCATTTACACTGGGAGCCAGACTGTCAATGTGGAGCCCTGCCAGCCTGGGACAGATGAGAATCTGGCTCCCTACAGAGAGCATGAGATTTGTATTTTCACATCTAGTTTTTGACCCTGACATTCAATCCAGTAACCACAAGTGTAGCTGAACTGCTAGCAAATAGCACTTTGTTTTGTTTTTTGGTTTTGTGGGTGGGTTTGGTTTTGTTTTTTTTTTAATTTTTTTTATTTTTTGCTTCACAGCAAAATGTGTCAAGAACAGATAGGTTCACCTGCTGTTACTAGTGTGTTCAGGGGGTCTGAGCAGCCTTCCTCACACCACTCTAGCAGAGGGTGAGATACCAAACACAATCACACCAAAACCCCCCTAGAGCAATAGTACATGGTGCTTTGATGCTTTAGGAAGGGGCAGAGGATGATTATGAAGCAAAGCTGGCACCAAGGACACCGTTAAAGTATTTTGTCAGATGAACAGCGCAACTGCAATGCCCTTGGCCTGAGTAGGTGATTACATCCCAGCTGAGATCACCATCAATTTTTTGGGGGTGAGACCACACAGGGAGAAGCCAATCATATCACTTACTGGTTCAACTAAATATTGCAAGAACTTAGATGGCAATTTGCAATCTAGCATCAGTACATTGCCTCACTGGTGATGGATGGATTGGATGGATTGATTTACCTTCCATGAACTTTTTACTTGAGAAACAATTCTTTCTGCATTGTGGGCAAAGTGTAATTAAACAAGAATCTCAGAGGGATGAGTCAGCTAAATCTATTCCTTTATCCAACTTCTTGCTTTTTCTTCATCTTTCATGTCTAATATTAATTTGATTCTTACAGAGACAGCCATTTTAAGTGATTAAGTAGACCCTAAAGGTTGATGATGTGTTGCCAACATTTTTAACAATATATTCCTTTAGAAAATCATCCATCAGCTTCTGCTTTTCTCAGAGGAGTGGAGAAAAGAAACCTGTTCATTCTACATCCTTCACCTTGTTCTCTAAAAGATCCGCCATTTCTCCTTGTTGCACATCTAGTTTAGTACTTCCTAGCTTGCATTGATTTTTTTTTTTTTTGTGTGTGTTTTCACGTATAGGTAGTTAATGTTCCCAGAAGCAATGCTGGAATAAACATATCCTGTCCGTTCTGTGGGAAGGTGGTCTGGGGACTTTTTCTAAAGAAGGCTTCATGAGCAGAGTTTGCACTGCATTACTGGGGCTGCCTTTGAAAGCAGTGGTTATTGAGCACTTTCCTGGCTGAGCAGGAGTGTCTCAATCCTATCTGTTAAAAGGTGTGCTAGGGGTCCAGGTCTGGATGGGAAGTTCTGCCAGGTGGCTCTTTGCTCCAAAGCCTTTTCCCTTTGTAAGTGTAAGTGATTTCCATTTACTATTACAGTGCCATGAAAAAGAATGAAATTTTTATGAATTAGTGAGAACTACAGAATACTGCATTAGTGGACTGTGAGGGAACTCTGTGAAGCTTAGCGAAGAAAAATGCAGAGAACTGCATCTAGGAGGGAATAAGCAAAGGCCGAGGGACATCTGCCTCAGTAATAGCTCTGCAGGAAAGTCCTTTTGGTGGACAAGCTGAATGTAAGTCAGCAGTGAAGGGCAACCACAGAATCATAGATCATAGAATCATTTAGGTTGGAAGAGACCCTTAAGATCATTAAGTCCAATCATAAACATAACACTGTCAATATCACCACTAAACAATGTCCATGATGATTAAAAAGAGCACAGATAGGCATGTCAAGAGAAGTCCTCCCCAATCAGCAATAGGCTGCATTTGGAGTCCTGTGCCCAGTTTTGGGTCCTGCTCCCATGGAAGACAGATTTTCCATTTTAGAATGAAAGTTATCAAGATAGGAAGGAGGCTAAAGGATGGAATGACAGACCAAGAGAGGTGGGAAGTATGGCTTCGTATGTCCTGGAGAGGAAAATTGTTGAAGGGAAATCTTATGAATATAAGATGGATCAGACTCCTCTTGAAATTGCATGGCAGCAAGGGGATTTCCTGCTAGGTGTAAATAACCAAATTTCACAGTAAGGATGATCAAATATCAGGACAGGTTCTGCAGAGAGTTTGCAAGACTTTTCATCCTTGAAGATATGCAGAATTTAACAGAATAAACATTGGAGCAACATGATCTAACTTTGAAGTTAACCTTGCTTTTAGCAAAGAAAGAGGACTTGATGACTTTGAGGCCACTTTCAGTCTGAATTATTCAACAATTCAAATAAAATCCTATGCTTTATGAACTCTTTTGATTTCTAGCAGGAATGACTTCTAGTCTGGTGTTTTTTATGGAAAGCATTTTCCAACCCATAATTACTCCCAATTTGGAACACTTCAGCTAACCCTTTTATCCAAAAGGAGTGTATGCCTCACTTGGAGTGGAAGAAAAGGGATTTGTTTTTTCCCAAGCCAAAATGATTTTAACTTTGTTTTCAGGAATGAAAGGATTATATATTGGTTTACCTGTATTAAGATATTTTTACAGTCATTTGTCAAAAATGCTATTATTTTCGTGCTTTCTGGCAAACCCTGTTAGCCTGGCAGGCTGTATGGCTTTTTGGCAAGGCCATACCGAGTGAAGTACTGTTTGAAAAGTTTGTCTTCAATAAGGATTTGAGCAAGTTGGTAAGACTAGGTCTGGATGGGAGGGAAGCCTCAGAGTAGAGAGTGTGATGAGGATCAGAAAGGGGTGAAAAAGAAGGGAGCAGAACAGAAACAAGTCAGCGGAAGGTACTGCTTTGTCCCAGGCAGGACTCATTTAGTGGTATGCTCAGAAGCCAGCCAGGCTCCTGTTTGTTTTTCAGAAGGGCTGTGATAAACAGAGCAAGGCAATGCAGGTGGTGCAGTGGCCTTTCTTGAGGTCTGACCTGTGATTTGAGAATCACAGTACCAAAAAAAATGAGATATAGCTGGAAAGTATTGGGATTGAGCTAGAAGATACCAAGTGGTGTAAATGCTTTTCCCTGGGTGGCACAAGTTGGGCATCCCAAATTGATGGATGCTTTTGACATTAATGTGTGTGGCTCAGTCTCCTGTGTAAAAAATCTGGCTGGAAAGATGGCGATTATCAGTATTGATGGCTATTCTTGCAGTGTTCATTTGTCAGTGTTAAGCACCACAGGAAAGCAAGCAAGGAAATTGATAATTCTGTCTTCATAACTCAATTCCTTAAATACTGTTCACCTTTCTAGTCGATAAGGCAGCAGTTCCTTCCTGGACGAAAAAAAAAAAGAAAGAGGGAGGTTGGACAAAATGTATCAGTAGAAGGCAGCTTAATTCTGATATTTCTGTAGTACTGATTTAAGTAATGTTAATGTATTCTGGTGGGTAATTTTACCCATAAAATTGTGTTCCTATTTTTTTGTCAATTTTCTGTTGTAAATGTTGGCCCTAATGACATTTTCCTCTGAAGCTTCTCAACATTACTGGTGTAAAAGGAGAAGTTCAGCTTGTCCTGTCTAGCTGTCTCAAAGAAAAGGTAAAATGGTCTTTCAGAGGCCAAGCAGGCCTTTCTGCTGCATGGGCTTCCACCAACTCTTTCACCTCACTGATAGCGAATACATATTTCTTCTGAATTTTGGCTCCTGCTTGTGATACTGTTGGAGCCTTTATTTTTAGAGTTGCTATCTTTTCTACTGCTGCCATATCTGTCTGCTGAGTGTTGCACTCCTGCCAAGTTATACTTGCTCTAGACACAACATAAACATAATTACATGTAAGAAATATGATGTTACTTGAATTCAGTGTGAAAAGGGGTTTCAGTTTCAAAATAAATTCATTCCAGTCCTGTTTCTAGTCTTAATCCTGGCTGTCTAAAGCAAGGGTTACCTGTTCCTGATGTGTACTGGGTATAGTGAGCTTTAGCTCTTTTTACTGCCTGGAGATCTGAGATGCTACAGCAGGAGAATTAATAATATGACTTAGGTGTATTAATGGAAAAAAACTTTCTCATTTTCATATTGACATCTGAAAGAGATCACTAGAACTGTGAAATAAATTGGGAGTGGAAAAAAAAAGAAAATATAAGAGACAAAAATTTTATCTTACTTTAAAAAAGGTGGCACAAACAATAGATGGTGTTAAGGACAGAAGAGATTTTATTCAGTGTCCCTGAGGTCTGTCTTCATCCCAAGTCCATTAGTTCTTGATTATTACGACTATTGTGCAAACCACAAGGAAAAGCTGGGCATGTTTTGAGAAAGTAAAGTATTTGTGCTTGAGGATACACTACTTTGATGCAAATAAAAAGGAAAAAAAACCAAACAGAAAAACAACAGCAAACAACTTTGACTTGCTTTAGTTCAGAAAATGTCTATTTTCAGCTAGCTCTGAAGAGTACAGTTTTGAATCTGAACTTGAGTAACGTGCATTACTTGAGCATTGCTTTGATGGCCATGGGGTTTTGGGTTTTGGGGTTTATTTTGGTTTTGTTTGTTTTTTTATTTTTTTTGTTAATTGTTTGGTTTTGTTTGGTTTTTTTGTGTGTTTTGGGGTTTTGTTTTTTGGTTTTTGTAGTTGTGGTTTTTGGTTTTTGGTTTTTTTTTTTGGGGGGGGGGGGGTTTGTTTGTTTTTTTTTTTAGTTCATGGAAAAGTCAAGGCAACAGAAACTGAACTAGTAATTTGTATGAGTTCTGGTATCTGATCCTGTGCTGGCACAGAAGGATGTAGCTGCACATCGCAGCTATTGTGGTAACAGAGGCCCATTGAAAGCAAATTATTGTTAAGATCCAGTGTAGATGTTATGCAAACACATATACAGTTGATTTAAAATTTAAAAACAATAAAACTTAATTGAGAGACACAGAAGTTGTTGACTATAATTAAAATGTTAATTTTATTCCTGCTTCTCTTCTGTGTGATGAGGGACTGTCTGATATTTGGTGGGACTAAAAAGAGTTTGACTCTCCCTCACCTAGATATGGTTCTGCAGTTGAGAAATAAAAGTGGTGCCACAAGCAATGATGAAGGGAAGGAATTGCCCTAATTAATTGCAAAGCAAGGCACAGGTGAGTCCCAGTCCAGAGGGCTAGGCTCCTGGGGAGGCAGTGAGCTGCATGGTTCATGGACGATGCTCTTCTCTAGAATTCATTAGAATAAAGAAGCTCTAAGGAAGAGGTTCCAAACCCCTCTGATCCTGAGTAGTGAGCCCAAGAAAATGTTATGCTACCCTTGACCACATGTGGAGCAATGTCCTGTAGTGATTTAAAGCAACAAAACCAAAACAAACAAACAAACAAAAAAAAAAATCTGTGAATATTGGCAATGCTTTTGCTGGCCTGAGTAACTTGCAGGCTCATTTCTGAAGCTCCTGGTGGAGCAGCCCTGGTTCTGTAGGGGAGTGCACCCCACTTTCCCTTCCTCTTCACTTAGAGGCTGGTGGCAGCTCTTAGCCTGCCTGTGCTCATCCTGACACCCTGCAGAAAGGGTACTCTGTGTGTATTTTCTGTGGCAGGAAACAGAAATTAAGCTTGGGAAAGGGGGATACTCCAAACCATGCATTTTAAAAGTTCTCCTCTGCAAGAAAGGATTGGTGTGGCAGGACTGGTGAAAACCTGACTCTTCTGTGTCTGCTCACTGCATACCAAGATAAGATATAGTTGTGGAGTGGAGTAGCCTATTTAAAAATATTCTTCATAGTTACAGAAAAACACAGGTAGGAAAGAGGGAAAGACAGGATTGTGTTCTGGCCTGGTTGTGCTCTTGTAGCACCCATTTAAATTCCCATTTATATTTTCATAATACACTTGTCTCTTCTTTGCCTCAGAGCTATTTTAATTGAATTTGCTTGTTCTGCCTGCCATTTAGCTGTGAGCTGCTCTGACTAAAACCCAGCTTCAATGCAATAACAAAGTAAGCTGTTTCACTAAATTTCCGGCGTTAAAAGCAGCTGACCTTCATATGCTGCGGGGGTCTAGTGGCTCTAATGCTGAGAGACACACACAAAATCAACTGCGCACATAACTTGGATGAGAAATTATTGTAATTGCACTAACTACCCGTATTAAACACTGTTGCTGTCTTTTTATGTGCGAGTGTGTGCAATTTTCAAATATTGTCTGCATTTGAATTAAATTATCAAATCAGCTGTAATATTAGGCTAGAATACTTTTGGGATAAGTATGTATTTTGTAATAATTAGTTCATTACTAGGCATAATGTAGCTGTTTCTCTTGAATGTACTTTTGTCATTTATTTGGAAAAAAAAAAGAAAAAGGAGGTATTTAAAAAAATTCTCCAATGCATACAGCATTGCTACTGTTGGGTAAAACACAAATAAAGGGATTGAGTTGGAATTTAGTTTTCCATAGTACACATATATACAGCTGTACAGCTATTAATATTGTCTAATTTGTAAAACTGCAGTCAAACAATGCACTGTTTCTCTTCAGCACTATGTTTCTGTTGGATTTGTTGGGCTTGACCACCAGGAATATCAGACCACACAGGGCAGGGACAGCCTTGCATCATTAAACTGATGTTTCCCCATCCTTTTCTATGGCTGAGGACTTCACCCACTGAACTGCTGAGATTAGACCTCTCTGTTGCAGGGAGGAGTATCACGTTTGCTTATGCAAAGCTATTGTGGCAGATAGTATAGATATAACTGACTTTATTTTTTTTTCCACCTCTGCAGTATTTCCCAGGACTCCTGATAGTCTTTTTAAGGCTCTTATTGAGTGAGTGATAAGATTTTCAAACAGAGGTTTAGAAAGTCTCTGTTGTTTCTCAGTGGTTTAGTTGGAAAAGAATGTGTTGAGATAAGGCCTTTCAGTACCACCAATGGGTAACCGATGTGCAAAGAGACAGAGAGACTGCTTATTTGTGTGTTTTATAACGCTGCTTTAATTCTTAATTTTATAAACAGCACATGTGTTCAGGCAGAGAAGAGGTCTTGTGAAATCTGATATAATTATCAACTGCTGCCAGAGAGCAGAAAATGCATTGGGAAATCACAGAGAGGAGGCAGGGCTGCTTCTGCCTGCCCCCTCCTTTCCTCTCTCTAATGTGCTCAGTCAGTGCAGCTTTCAATTCAGATTTGAAACCTGTTGGTTTAAGCAAACTTCTTGCTCTGATTTTGGTTGTGAAAATCATAGAATTATTAAGATTGGAAAAGACCTCTAAGATCATCGAGTCCAACCATTGACCTAAAACTGCCAGATCCACCACCAAACCATGTCCATAAGTGCCCCATCTACATATTTTTGAACACTTCCAGGGATGGTGATTCTAAAACTTCCTTGAGGAGCCTGTTCCAATGCTTGTCAACCTTTTCAGTGAAGAAATTTTTTCTAATATCCTACTCTTGTTTATAATAACTTGAGGATAGCACTTCCTAAAATCACTTACTAGAAAACATAATACAAGTTAAAGATGCATTCTCAGTGTAATAATGAACACTTGGACAAAATGTTTTGATATTTTTCTTATTCTCATGTGCATGATTAGTTTGATTTTCTTTTATGCTAGAAAGTAAACTTTATCATAGTACAATGAAGACTACAAAAAGTAAAGAAAATTATAGTCTGTAGAGGTGTAAGAACCCTGGATAAGAGCAGGTCCAAATACTGTCTGTCCACTGGGGAGTCTGAGTTGTACAATGGTATTATTAACTAAAAGTTTTTAAAACCTTATTTTTATTTTGATTTAAGTAATGTCACATGACTTAGCACGACTCATACCACCTCTCCTTTCTATGTTTATCTTCTCATTCCAGTAGCAGACTGTTACAACATTCATCTTCCCTTCCACAAGTTACTTTATTGCTCTTTAGAGCCATAAGGCTTAAGCAAAATGGAGTTGTACAGGTGTGGGTGGGAGAAAGAAGGGTAAATTGAAACTCTGAAAAAGACCTGGTATTTTTTATTTTCCCACATGTATCTATATAATTAGAACATGGTATAGAAACAAGTATAGGAACATCGGAAATTTGGGAAAGAGAATGTGCGATACAGTTGAAAATTGTATTACTGCTACATTGCAATGCTTTCAAAATGCTTTCTCTGATAAGAATTTCAGGCTGGTTTTAGCCTGCTCTGCATGCAAGTATTTGCAGCTCATCTATTCCACAGAACTTAGGGTTTGCAGGACAGATTCATTATTGGGACTTCACAACGAACCAGCTTGATTACATCCCAGTACTTAAAATACAGCCTTCCTGCCATGTGATCCCGGTATTCTCTAGAGTCATGTTTGGGCACGTATTTACTCAGAACACTGTTCTTCACCTCTCCAGCCCTCTTGCCCTTGAGCATAGCAGTTGCAGAGCTGAGTTCCCACTACAGGTCTCAGCTTGTTGGCCCAGAAGGTGCAGGTGCTCCCTGGGCTTCTCCAAGCTCAGCCTTGGCTGCACGGTTACAAGTAGCTGTTGTTTCTCTCTTGCATCCCACTTCAAATGTGTCATCTCTGTGCACACAGAGTACTGTTGTTCCCTGTCTGTAAAGCTCTCAACTATTTGGGAATGCCTAAGTATAGCTATAACCACTGTCTGTGGGCTAAGGAAATTGTGCCCAAAATATTCCTTACCTTTAACTTAGCAAGCTTACATTTGGTAAACACCTGCTATAGATGTTTCAGAAGGGTCTTTATTTTTCATCACCTTCTTTTTCTTTGATAAATAAGTAAAAATAACTGAAGTTTTCCTTACACAATGCAAGTGTTTTATAGGTTTCAGGCAATAAAAGAGGTAACAAGAAGTGGTTAAGAGCAATTGCACTCCTTGGACAGAAGCTGAGGATATTAAGGACTTAAAAGATAAGAAAAGTAAGATGTAACGTGCTACATAATCTTACCATAATAGCTCAGTTTGCATACATATAATGCATGGTAACTGCTGTTTTATGGCAAGTTTTTCAGATGCTGTAATTGCCTGATGAACATTGCTCTGCTACATTAATTGACTGACAAATTCTATACAAACTTTAGACACACCACATGATAGGATGTCTGGGAAGTTGTAAAGTGAAAATTTTATTTGATTAGCCTAAATAAAATTGATAAATAACAGAGAACATAATTTCAGTTTTAGAGAGGCTTTGAAGAAGGTAAGTGAATAAAGTATCTGCACTGGTGATGCAGCCTTTGCAAGAGACCTTGTAATTCACATGCATTTCAAGATCACATTCAATTACAGAAAAACAAAATCTCACTTTGCTTTACTTTGTAAGTTAAGAACTGGGGAGTTTAACTTCAAAAGTTCCTACTTATCATAGGGAACATATGTCAGAGTATTTGATTTCATGGATATTATGGAGTATAGAAAATTTATTTCTCTCAAAGGCTAGACTTTTTGTCATATTATTCCAAAAAAATGTTTATTAAAAATTTGGGTTAAAATTTTTATTATTGTTGTTATTATGATCATCATTATTTACTGCTCATTGAAAATAGGGGAAAAGATAACAAACCCGAAACCTGCCAGTGAGGAATTTACTAACGACATAAGGACACTTTTTCTTTGAAGCTCAGTTCAGAGTACTACACAAAAAATGATCCTGCCTTCTGAAGGGTGTCGGCACTCTTCAAACCCAAGAAAAGTGTTACCACAATCATGTTGGAAACTCAAGGCTGAGTTCTCCAAGAATAAGCCACTCTAACTTCTACCTTTTTGCTTGGGTGGAACATGAGAAAAAGAGCTCAGGCTTTATCGTTCATCTGTATAATCACTATCAGGCTCCTTCAAAGAGTGGCAGAATCCCCCACAAAGGAAAATAAAGCAGGACTTTGTATGCTTAATGCAAACCAGAGGGCAGGTGGCACAGGGAAAGACATGGAGGCTCTACAGCATCTTTGAAGCTGCGCATTCAAGTCCACCCTATGTAGTGATGTGAGAAATAAAGAGGAGTGGTGGTGGTGTTGTAGGAGAGTTGTGCTCTAGCAGAGTCTAGAGGCAAACTGTGTCTCTCTCAGGGATATGTTTTGCTCTGGCGTGAGCTCAGCCATTAAATGCCCTGTGTGGCCATAGCAGGCAGGTAGCCTGTTTGATTAATTGAAGCGTGTGTTGTGACAGACGATCAGCATGTGCAGTGCTGCCTGTCAGCATGCATACAGATACTGCATATGCTCTTTCCTGCCTTGTGGAAATATATAAAGGGATATTCAAAGTGCTGGGCTTGGGAGGGTAAGGATGAAGTATAGAGGACAAGGAGCAGTAATAACACCCTGTGAATGCAACCTTTCCGATGCTTAATTTTCCTCTTTCCAATTTTTCTCCCCAAAATATGAAAGGAACATAGAAAAGCAACTCACTGAAGTAATTTGAACAGGCTGTTTTATGAGTTCATTTATCTGTCTTGCTTATGTTTCTTTGTGACTTCTTTCTTCCACCAAAAATAACTCTTAGGCTATAGATTATATGCTGTATGAATAGCAGTAAAATGGCCCAAACTTCCAAAAATGGATTCAATAACAAAGTCAGAATTGGAGGGGTTTGGGACGTTTTATTCCAAACCAATTAAATTATAGAATTTTCTTGCAATTACAAAGGAAACAACTGTGTGCTGCATATTGTGTAAATGTAATGCTTTATATCAATGCCACTGTGATTTTCCTTTGAGAAAATACTTGTAGCATTCATTATTTTTCCATCTATGAGTGTTGTCAGGAGAAAAGAATGTCTTAAGATACTCCTTCTCCACCCTTATTGTCCTTGCCTGGCACATCAAGTGTCAGCAAAATTCCAAATAGCACGAGGTCTGGTTACTTTTGTTAAGAAATGATATTTCATGGTGTGTTAATAGGTGCAATGGCTATTGGAAATTTTTCATAAGCACATGGGTCAAGATACCAAAGTGCAAACTGATACAATCAGTCACCATGGTCTCACCAGAGCTGAGCAGGCCAGTTGGGAAACTGAGGACCAGACCTGTTTGTAAGCTCTGACACTACTGACATCTTGCAACAGAGATTCTAGTCCCACTTCTGTTTATTACTTTGTTTTGAGAGAGGAACTAGCATTAAAACCCTGAAAAGTGGGTGTGCTTTGCTGCTCTGATTGATGTGTTACAATGAACCTGAAAATAACTGGCCTGAAGCTTAAGCCAAAAGAGTTCAAATGTGGGAGAGAATGCAGCCTGGGTTTCTTTGGTTCACATGCTTTTCATAAATGCATTATTTTAATTGTTCTTTTGAAACAACTGACATGTGCTTGCCTTTAACTGTCATCAGCAGTGCCGTGTTAGCCCCCAGGTACACTGAATGGGCATTTGCTTGTTCCTGTGTTTGAGTAAGGAATGAAAAAGACAGTATCCACTTTGTCTGTTGCTGCCCAGGACAGTTTCAACTGGAATATTTGTTTAGATTTTAGTTTCAACATTAGAAACTTCAGCACACAAATTGTTTCTTTTTTTTTTTTTTTTTTAAGCTGATGACAAGAGTTGCTGCATTTATTTTACTACCAAGAGCCTTGGTAGTAAATTTTACACTGAAAATTTTCTGGGAAAGTGACAAAGCACCTCTTCTTTCAAATGTGGAGTCCTTATGAAAGTTTGTGCATTCCTATTAGCCTTTTTCTGAGTAACTTTTTTTAAAGCAGATGAGTCAGCCTGATGCTTAAGACATTGAGGGTGTTGCTTGGCAACTTTGGGCTGTGCGTGCATTTCTCTGGGAGCAGCTGGACAGATGTTTGCACACGGGCTGACTGGGAGCAGTGCCTGGTGGCAACTGAGCAAACCCAGTCCTAAAATTATTGTTTCAGGGGATGTGTGATAAGTTAAACATTTGCACTGTGAGAGGCTGTTCATGATACTCGTTATTTGCAAAGTTTAAAAAGCTTTTCAAAAGGGTGAGAGGGTGAGATGCTTTTCTTGGGTATTTTTCACTGCCTGGGAGATAAATATGTACCATTTGTCA
Source organism: Scytalopus superciliaris (assembly GCA_013400415.1). Lineage (NCBI taxonomy): Eukaryota > Metazoa > Chordata > Aves > Passeriformes > Rhinocryptidae > Scytalopus > Scytalopus superciliaris. The sequence goes on from VXBX01009031.1 coordinate 570,226, forward strand.
TTTGGGTGAGTGAAACTTGTTTAGTTTATAGCTGTGAGTTGAAGATGATGGTTTGTTTTGGTGTTGTTTGATCTCCCTCCCACCCCGTGAATGTTAACAGTATCATTTTCATGTATTAAGAGGATTTACCCTTCAGGGATACAAACCCAGATCTCCCAGGCTTGTTTCGCAGGTCTGTGTCCACTTGGCGATTGGCTGCATTTCAGTTAGAAAGAAACCAGTGAAGTGTGCTACTTTCTATCCCATGATACAATTTGCTGGGTGCACACAGGGCACCTAACTTTAAGGTATGCCACTCTGCTTCCCAAGAACAAAACACAAAAAAACCTTCATCGTAGGTAACCTCTGATTTTTCTCCGTGAATACTGTCAGTGAGAGCGAGTTGCAGGGGGAGTAAGCTGTTGAAACAGAAGGAAAGGATGGGTTTCTCCTCACTACCTTCAGTTTTACTGGCAGTGTCCCATCAATTGAATGTGAGACTTAAACTGTAATATGAATTAGAGCATGTTTTAGTGCATTTTGAAAATATCTGAGCAGCTATAAACACCAGGTGCAGGAGCTCCTGGCTGTGTGCAGAGGCTGTCTGTTAGCTGGAGGTGGGCTGGTCCCTGGGAGCCCTGCTCAGATGGGGGATGAAGGCTAGGGGTATCATTTTGAGCAGTTGCTCATATAAATAAAGGCTGTTAGCCAACACCACCATCTGATGCCAGCACAGGCTGGCATAGCCCCCAAAAGAGGCAGCGGTGTGATGCTGCCATCATCCTTCCTCACTGTTCATGTCATACCACACCACCCACTCCTCAGTCTCCTATTGATGAGATCTCACAGGGAATCATGGTGAGGAATTGATCAGTCTCTCCTCCCTTTTTAGCTTTAACTTGAGAGGCTTTGCCTACTTCTTCCCATAGCTTTCATAAATACTTGTACTGGCTTAGTGAAAGGGGTAGAACAGAGGTGGGAAGGAACAGCTGGGAAATTGGAGGCATGATGGAGACTTTTCTCCTGTTGATATTGCAGACTAGAAGAATGTGGCAGACTGGGCCAGGGACAAGCTGTGAGGAGCAAGGCGACATCTGGCTGGGTGGGCTCTGAGCCACAGGGCACAGCCCCAGGTCCTTGCTTTGTGAAGAGCAGCCACTTCTGCTGTAAAGTTTTGTGCATGGAAAGAAGTAAGAGCAAGATGAGGCAGTGTACTGGGAACAACTGTGCGCTTTTCTAACTAGAGACAGAGAAATTGCACTGTATATGTTGTGGTTTTGCTTTCCTGTTGTTTTATTCACTAAGTGTATTTGGTAGATTAAAAACACCAGCCCTTTCCCTTTCTGTGAGTTTACTTTTGTCAAACATTGGATCTGGGGTTTTCTGTCACTTTAGAGAATAAAAATTGAGAGGGATAGTTTGATGGGAGAGATAGCCAAGGAACCTAAAGTTCTTGTTTAGACATGCCAGGTCAGAAATATTTTGATTGTAACGAATCTTTGAGCCTAAAGTAGTCCTTAAACCACTAAGGAAAGAAATCTGTGACATCTTAGCATTTAAGACAATACAGATAAAGGATAAATGTGTCCATTTTTGAGCAATAACATTTCTCAGTAACATTTTAGTATGATGATAAGCAGAAACATTCATTGTACTTTAAATAAGAACCTACTAGTGCTTCCCTTAATTGCTATTAACCTTCATTAAGATGAGAGTTGAACTGTGTTGGGTGCTATGCAAACACTCATTAAAGTGCCTTCCTTCCCTGGTAAATCTTGCAGTTAATGAAGACAAATTATATAAAAGCAGCTGGGGGCTATGCCTATTAACCTGGCCACCAAGAGTTGTTTTATTATAGGTGCCTTGAGGAAGAAGTATCTTAAAATGAGATTGTACCAGGCAGTTATGATTCAGGATGACATTTCTATTTCTGATAGTACTTCATAAATATGAGCATTGATTCTCCTTTATCTCAGTGAGACTTGAGCTTATGCTCAAGGTAAACCCCTGCTTAAATCCTTCTCTGAATTCGATGAAGAGAAGACATAGGAAAGCTAAAAATAGTTTTGTAACTAAAATGCAAGACTGGGTTTAATCGTATGGAAAAGGGTGAAGGAAGGCAGCTGCTTTCCTGTTTAACACCCCACAAGGAGACCGAAACAGCACGCACTGTGGGCATAGTGACAAAAAGCCAGAATTTCATGGACTGAAATGGACTGACTCAACAGAAAGCAACCCAGTAAAAGAGATTGGTCTGTGTTGACCTCCACAGAGATGGTTACGATCTGGGAAGCTTGTGGTCCTAGAGCTGCCAATAGAAAATGAGAGTTGTTGTTGCCTCCCTCATTGTTAGGCTGTTCAGGAACCCTACTGAAATTAAAATAAATTGCATATTGCATATCTTCAGTATTGTCAGTTTCCTGTAGTCACTGTATATTAAATCAGAATATAGTTAAACCACAGTAATGATTATGCATAAATAAAATTAAAAAAAATAAAATCTTAACTGAGATTAAAAGCTTCAGTTTATTATCCTATATGAAAACTAACTTTTGTATGTTTTGTACATAGCCTCAGGTACATCTAAAAGCATCATGTATCTGTAAAATGTGGCTACCTTCAGTTCACAATGGGGGCTGGAGAACACCAGAAGGTAATCACTTGATAATCCAGTTAATGCTCTCAGTCACAAAGTAGCTATAGATATGAAAGTGGCAAAGGGCAGTGCTGAATTAATTGCAGTAAATCTTCTACAGGCAGGATTTCAGTTGCAGAAGCACTGGAGCCAAATTTACTGATTGTTCCTTCAGTAGTCTTAAAATGGGGTGGATTTGGCACTGAATGGCAGAGTGAGACTTACTTCAGATGACAGACGAAATAAATCTCTTCACTGAGGTAAATAAACCAGTGCGAAGAATAAATCTGACTTGTGGTGCCATTGAATTGTGCTAAGAGATATCTCACCTGAAGGTTTACTACTTAAGTATTTGAAGGCAATGGTAATATTGGCTAATTAGTGGGCATTATGTTTGCAGTGACGGAAGACAGAAATAGAAGATTTGGTATGATTTCTAAATCTTACCTTCATCTGCTCACAGTGATCACTCTTAATTATGAGAATTTTGTTTCATTGCCATGCAGAAAATTAAGCTGCATGAGTCATGGGCAGAACAGTTTACTTTTAATAAATGGAAGTGGATACGGTAATAATAAAAAAAAAAAAATGAAAAAAAATTCAGTTTGACTCCAAACCCATCTGCCTGTCTAGACAGATAGTGCCAAGCTCCTGTCTGCTAAGAAGTATCTTCTTAATAATACTATACTAATGCTACTACTTTTATAGTACTTGCCATTTTTCAAAGTGCTGTACCCAGCTAATTCATCATTGGCTGGACTTGAGACAGTCTTTTGCCGAGTTTGATAGCATTTTTGTGTCTTGCTTTTCTGTAATGTGCTATTTTGAATGCCATGTCCAATCAATTTGGGAATCACAAGAATGTTTTAGGCATCAGTTCCCAGAGCTGGGCAATAATCCTTGTCCCTGTTCTTCCAGGGTTGCCTATTCATCTTTTCCTGGCAGAGACCGTGTGTCTCCCCATTAGCCTCTCCTATTAAAAAAAGTCTTTGTAGGGGCTAAATGCTCTCTACAGGCCTGTTTCCTTATGGCTGGAAACCTCTGCAGAAAGGTGTGTGTGTGTTGGCACCTTTTCCTTCCCTACCTCTGATGCACCTGCTTCATGTCAGAGGCTGTCTTTGCCTTTATTCTTGTCTGGCTTTTTGTGCCTTTCTCCCTCTCTCCCTCCCTTTAAAGGGCTTTCCCAAGCACGTTGCAGGTGTTCACCAAAAGAGAGAAACTGGAACAGCAGAAGTGATGGATGGATAGAGAAGAGAATGGAAGGCAGAGTTTGCCACCTATTTTACCCATTTCCCCAGCTATGTGTTGATCTCCTGACTGACTCTGACTCTTGCTTGTGCTGTTGGGTCCTGGTGTTTCAATAGCTATGTGTCTTCCTCACCAAAGGATGGGGTCCTGGGGACAACCTGTCTTCCAGATCAGCACAGAAGCAATTTGAATATGCATCAACCAGCCTTGGTTGCAAGACTGTTTTGGGTTCCACCAAGCCTGATACAAACGGAAACTCAAACAGAACCCTTTGCTCCTGATATTCAGGTCTGAAGCATCACCTCCAGAAAGGTGAGAAAATAGCAAAAATAAAATAATTGTCCCATAGCAAGGCAGGAGATCAGCCTCTTCCAGTGCTACTTGGACTTGTCATCTGGTCTTGCTTTTGTGTAAAGAGACATTTGGGATAACTCCAGTGAAGTGCAGGGGGATTATTCATGTTTCCCACCTGTGAGAGAAGAGTATAGATTCAGGCTTGCTATAAATTACTGAAGAAACTTTTTTTTTTTAACTAAAAGAAAGACTATTAAAAGCTGTTGATTCATGGAAACATAAACTTTCATGGAGTTCCCATCTGACAGAAGTCACAGCAAGTTGGGCAACTAATCCATTTTGGAATTAAAGTAACATCTGAAATTGAAAAAGAAAATATTAAAAATACTGTGAATATTGAGAACTCAGGCCCATATTGGTAGCCCAGAGGTACTAGCTACCTTTTATCTGTTGCAAAGATTTCCTGCTTGTAGGAGCAGCCTATTAATACCGCTTGATATTTTGAGGTTAAATCAATGTGCCGAAAGCCTGCTAGATCCTCAGATGAAAGCTGACATTATATATGCAATATATCCACAAAAGGGATCACAGAGGATGGTGTAACTACGGGGCAAATCTGCCTGCAGTACCACTCAAAAACAACAAGTGTGTCTGGGGAGCACAAATACCCCGATGATGTACCTCTGCTTAAAAGTGATCTCAGGACCTTCCTCTGTAATGGGCAGGGCAAGAGCTGCCAAAGGTTGAGCTGATAAAATCTTGCTGGTTTTTTCAGAAATATTTCTGAAGTCTTCTGGCTTATTTTGAGGCTCATTTTGACTCAGAACAACTCAGTCCTTCTCTTACTTTGCTCTTGGTTTTGTTTTGTTTTGGTTTGGTTTTTTTCCTGTTTTGTTTTTGTTTTTTTGTTTTGTTTCAAATCAAACCTTGACTCTAATGTGTATCTTTGCTGTCAAGTTCATTCCCTTGTGATTCCTGATGGCTTCTAAAGCTCCTGATGGAGAATAATATGCAAGTCTTGTTATTTCAACTGCATGACCAGAGGTATGCCCTCTCTCAGTTATGGCACAGATTTTTCTTTTGAAGTCTCTTTCTCTCTTATGCACATTACGGGTGTGCCAGATCTGCTAAATGGCACTCCTGCACAGCACAGGGAGAGTGTGGTATATGTCTGGCTATGATTCTACATGAAATACAGTACAGCACAGTTTTGCAGATCTGAGAAATTGTATGCTGCTGCCTATTATCAAAACCTCTTACTTGTCTTAAATCCCCCAGAGATGCTGCTAATTAAAGGAGATATTCCTGTGCCTCCTCCCCCCCC
>VXBX01009031.1:577612-621518 GCA_013400415.1 Scytalopus superciliaris
CCCTCCCCGGCCCGGGCTGTGGCTTCTGCAATGCGGTGGGTGTGGTTATGCACGGAGCACATCGCAGCCCCGGACCGCTGCAGTGGCAGCGCCGCGCCGGCCCCTTCCTGGCGGTCAGCGAGGGGCCCCTCCAGGCCGGAGCTGTCCCGTCCCGTCCCGCCCCGCGATGGGGATCGCGCGTCCCGGCCCGGCGCGGGCTCCAGGTGCGCATCCCCCGCACCGCTCCCCATCCCCGCACCGGGCTCCGCGCAGCGCGGCGTGCGAGTGTCGGTGCTCGGCCAACTCTGTGGGAGAAGGGAAATAGAGAAGCCGAGGATGTGACCGGCTGAGCGGGTCCGTCCGTGCGGCCGCATCCCGGGTGCGGCCCCTCGCTCTTGGGGCGGGTTGTTGGAGTAACATTCTGTCTTTTTTCGGTTGTCCCATCTTTCTTTCAAAGGTGAGCTTTGTCACATATACCGAGAAGCTTAAAAACTGGCACTCGTACGGTGATCGCAGTAGCAAAGCATCCCTGTCTGGCCTTGTGCTGTCTCGATTTAATTTCTCTTGGGGCTGTGCTGGAAGAGGAAGGTAAAGGCTGTTATCAGTCTCACCGCTGTTCGCCAACATGTGCCCGTGTTTGAGGCAGAGACAGAAAGTATTTTCTCCATTGAACGTGCATGTTGCCTTTAAGTTGCAGGGAAACTACCTATGTTTGAGGTCTTTTCTGTTAAAATGATTGCAAGTCAGAGCGCTGCTTGCCAAAAAAAAAAAAAAAAAACAGAACAAAACAAACAAACAAACAAAAACAAAACAAAACAAACAAAAAAAAAAAAACAAGGAAAAAAAGCTCTGGCTTAGGTGTGTCCCATGTGCATCCGTCCTTTTACAGACTGGCGAGCTGAGTGATACATTTTTCATTTTACTTTTAATGTTGCCAGCATTTGTATCTCTCCATAGAAAGCTCTCTCCATAAATAAAGCAAGTCTAACTAAATTAATAGAAAATAAGAATATAAACAAAATACTTAAGGCTTTGACCAGTAAAGGTCAGATGCAATTGAATGTATGCTTTTTCTCTAAATCTATGGAGAAGAGTCCTTTGATAGAGTATTAAAAGGTTAAGATCATCGTACTGCATCACTGATGTGGTTAAATTCACTGGTCGTGCTGCACCTCTGTGTGTGTACATGCATAATAGAGTATAGGCAAATACTGCTGTGCTGGTCTCCTTGGGTTGAAAAGTTTCAGCTCTGATGTGAGAATGAGACCTGCATGGCAATAAGGGGAGGAGAAGAGAGCCCAAGAGCACCGCATTAGAGTAAGAGCCCCTGGAAGTTTATTCCTGACGGCACCGCATGAACAGGAGGGCTCCTTGAGCCGCTGGCATGCTGCAGACCTGCTTGCTGCAGCAGAGAACGTGAAACACATCCGGAAGCATTCAAAATTCACTAGTTTTATTTAATCAGACCACTACAGCCCGTACCACTCCCCAGACTAATTGCCCGCAGTCGCATCCTCTGTCAGGGGTGCAGCTGCAGGCCTTTTCTCCCCAAAGGCTGCCCCGTGTGACCGAGGAGCTGCTCGGATGCGCATCAGCAGCTCACCCGATGGGAGCCCGCTGCTGCGGTGGGCAGGTTTAGCCTTGAAGAGGAGGGGCGGGGGGGCGCAGGGTGTGGCACCCATCGCCAGCCTTCCCCTGCGCCTCTGCTTTGGCGGCTCCTCACTGGGTAGGGCTGTGTCTGACTGCTGGAGAGCTGCACCAAAACTGGAGAGCTCTGGTTTGGGTTGGGGTTTTGTTCTCTCTTCCGAGAAGGAGCAAGTGAAGGTGAAGCTAAAACTTATGTAATTTTTCAGTTAAATAGGGTGAAATCGTTTCTTGTCTGTACTGGAAACTTGCTGAATATTTAGTCTTTGATGAGAAAGAATTACTGTTCACAGATCTTTTTTTGAAGTCTGGGAAGGGGTTTATAGATAATATGGGTATTGATAGTAGGTTTGTCCCACAGCAATGTGGTTGCACCTATGTTTGCTAGATTTGTTGTTTGATGCATAGTTGTGAATTCCATGGGGGTTATTCAAGGTTGTTTTCTTAAAATATGTAAAATGTCACTTCTTTGTATTTCAGGCATGATCTTGAGTTAACAGAAAGTTCTTGAAATGTGTTAAATGTGTTATTCACGGTGGGTGACATTCCGACTTGTTTCATGGAAATCTCATGTACCAGTAAATGACTGCTTGTTGTCTGAGGGAAAACGTCAAACCATTTATAAGCAGTTATAAAAGACTACTTGTCTCTCATGAGATGAAGCATCTGCTTTATTTCTCAAGCCTCAGCATTTTCAGCACAAAACTATTAAAACTATGTGACTTTTTCACATCAAAAGACATCCTTGGGTGGGAATCTCTCTATGTTTAATGCATGTTCAATATATGTTTGGCTTTGAAAATGAAAGGTCGGTCAACAGCAGAGGGGCTGTTGTGAGTCCACAGCATTGTGTTTTTTCATGTGTGTAGCATGACCCTATGATATTCTGGTTTAGCATCTTATATATCACATTTTTACAGGAAATATGTTATGACTGCAGTGGTTGAATGCTATATGAATGTGTTATCAATGCAGTGTTTCAAAGTGTTTTGTTCAAACAAAATTTCTCTCTTAAGTGAATATAATACATGCATATAACTGAAAAATGAGTGCTGTCAACTAAGCTGAAAATTAGGCTGAAGATGTGTTTATTCTGAAGAATCACAATGAATTGTTTTTATTTAGTGCAAAAGTTAAAGAGTATGTAATTGTTACCCAGAACTATACTTAAATAAGCATCACTGGGCAGTTTGATGCAGTATCCTAAAGAAAGTCTTTAAAAGAGATGAGCCATGGAAAGAATGATAGATTAACTAGGTTTTGTGACATACTTCTCTAAATTTTCAGTTTTCGGTTTTAGCCATTCATAATGGCTGGGGAATGGTCCAAGTCTAAATGTGTATATGGACACATAGCATTTTGTCTTGCATTAGCTGGCTAGAAACACCTGAAGAGAAATGCTTGTTTTCTTTGGAAAGATCTCCATTTCTTAAAATGATCAGCTCAGGTAGTGAAGAAAGAGGAGCATAAGCACTTATCTTGGCCTCGGTAAGAGAAAACCTACAGGCCCCTTGCTCCTGCCTGTGCCATTCTCAATCATCGTCACCATAAGCAACGGTGCAGAGGAAGCTCAGGAGGATTGCTGAGGACTAAGTATCTGTGGAAAAGCAGAAATGGGTCAGTATTTGGGACAACTGAGTTAATCTGAGACAATGTGCTGTATAGATGGCAAAATCAGTATCTCCTGCGCCCTTTCTGAGTAATTGATGCAATGCAATTTTGGTAATTGTCAGCTTTTTGTTTCTGGAGGAAAATGAAATCTTTAGTTTTTACTTGGTCTTTGTATCAGCAGAGCTGGCTGTTCTTGAATAAAGTGGATAAAAGCAAAAAAGAAATTATAATACTCTATTTGCATCCTATGGAGTGCAGTATACAAAAGGTAATATATAAGTGAAAGCTGAAAAAGTACATAGAAGCTAAAAAAAAAAAAAAGGAGGAAGTGAACTTTTTACATAGACCTCTTCAATTTTTCACACTTTATTGATCTTGGGAATACTTTGTGTGCCACAGACAGAGAATCTTTTTCAGTGGCTTCACTACCTATCAAAACTGATCTGTTGGCAAGCAAAAGAAACAAAAGAAGTACTGAAATCTGCATGAGGATAACCCACCAGATGTTTGATCCCACTGAGAAAAGTCTTTCAGTTCAGAGGCCTAAAGAAGAATGTGGAAACTGGGCTCTTGGAGCATGTGTCGGGGGTAAAGGGCTAGAATAAATGGAAAGCATATGTGAATGTAAAGAAATAGTTTCAGGAAGGGGGAGGGAATGTGAAGAGAAAAGGCAGGATACATTGAGAGGCACCTGCTCACGTGCATGTATTTGTATGAAACAGATGTTTATTGGTAGAAGTGACAGAAAGAAGTAGTCATAGCACTGCTCTAACGAGTGAGAGTTCGAAAAAGAAATCTCCTATGTGGAATAGAGAATGGGTGATGTTTCTGGTTTTGGGCTATGTTAAAATTGAGACTACCAAGGTATAGTATGCATTCATTGTTTGGCTTTTACTGCACCCTTTTTCCTAAAATAGGGGTTGGGTTTTGTCCCCAAATGGGCTGCAGGTAGCAAGTGGAGGCATAATTTGAGGGGATAACAGCTGACCCTGGTGAGCTCTTGGTTGGAGTCCTGTTGATGAATAGTGGGATGTTCATGGGAGAGAAGTGGGGAAAACACCCATCCTGGCCCATGTCACACCAGAACAAGCTGCACACTTACATCTGTGATTTTGCTCTGCTCTTTAGTTGTGTCCTACCCCTTCAGTCAGGCTCTTGCCTATTGCTCCCACCACATATCCCCTTTCCCTGGCTGTGGTCACTGGCTGGTTACCCCTTTCTTTGGGCTCCTTGGCAGGGTCCTTGCTGGGACAAGAGCCTCTGGCACCATCCATTCTTCCCATTACTCAGGAAAGTGACCGAGCACCTGCCTTGCTTCTCCTTCTCCCCATTTGGGATTATTCCATCAAGTTCCTCTTCCTCAGAACTTCAGCCCTTGTAGTGGCTCAGCCTAATCACTCTCCACCTCTCTGGAGGAGTTGAGTAAATCCTGGGAGGCAGCCATGTGCTGGGGAGCACCAGCAGCCCTTTCCCTCGTGGTAGGAGGTGACACTGTTCATGGCAGCTGGAGAACATGACACCGCTGGTAACAATGGAGCAGGAGGACTCCCTGGTGCTGGAGGTTACCTTGTTTACTCCTTATGAATCTAAGGGCAATTATGTGTAACACCTCCTGTTTTCCTAGGATGCATGGGCTGCAAATAAAATCTTGTTTAATAAGCCAGCAAATGTAAACAAGCTGTGAAAAACAGAAGAAAGGAAAAAAAAACCCCAACTCTTCCAGACCTAGGAAACATATGTTTATGCTAACTGAGAGACCTGTTCTTGCACCCTGACTCACGTCAGGGAGTGCCTTAATCTGCCAGTCTTCCCACGGAAATCGGTAAGCCTGTCTGTGAAGCAAGGCTCGATTCAGCTTAAATAGAGGTATCAAAATCTGACCCAACCAAATTGCAGCTTAGGTCAGGAAGCTGTAATCTTTCTAAGGACCCTGGAGATGATTACTTCACCAGGTCCACTAAATTTATCACTGTTTCCTTTCAATTAAATTACTGCTATTGCAGAGCAAGTTTTGGGGCAGGCAGCACTTAGCCCCTGCACTCCCCAGCACAGTGTGATTACCAAGGGTGTCCCACAGATGCACTGGAGTCAGTACATGGACATATACATCTCCACAGAGAGAAACATTGACACTTGCCTATGGAAATTATTTGTATCAAGAAATCCAGTACTTCTGGTTTGTTCCTAGTAGTGGTTCTTAACTTTTCATATCAGTAAATAGAAGGTTTGATAAAGGTAAAGATAGTTGCTGGTGTATAAAAGTGTGTGCTCAGGAAAGCATGATCTTTTTAGTTTGGCCAGATGGCCAGGCGCTTGTTATACAGGGCCCTTTGTATGGGGCATCTGGCACAAGCACTGACAGGGAGGTTGGGGACTGATGGGCAGCTGCCTTTATGGAGGTCAGCACATCACCTTGTCTTGATACAAGTGTTAAACACGGGTCCCACTTCCATTTAAGGGGCTGGGCCAAGACATAGTGGCCTGTTGTTGTAAGCAGGTTTCTTAACTGTTCATTTTATAATGAACCACACCACACAGTCCACTGACAATGCCAAGCTATTTAGTGTAGTTGATATGCTGGAGGGGAGGGATGGCATTCAGAGGGAGCTTGACAGGCTTGAGAGGTGTGTGAAGCTCATGAGGTTCAACAAGGCCAAGTGCAAGGTCCTGCACACAGGTCAGGACAATTCCAAACACAGACTGAGAGATGGATTGAGAGCAGCCCTGAGGAGAAGGACTTAGGGGTGTTTATGGACAAGAAGCTCATCATGACTTGGCAATGCATGCTTGCAGCCCAGAAAGCCAATTGCGTCTCGGGCTGTATCAAAAACAGTGTGGCCAGCAGGTTGAGTGAGGTTGCTCTGCCCCTCTACTCCACTCTTGTGAGACCCCACTTGGAGTGTTGTGTCCACTTCTGGGTCTTCCCCTCACAGGAAAGGTGTACACCTGTTGGAGCAGGTCTGGAGGAGGTCCACAAGGATGATTAGAAGTCTGAAACACTTCTTCTTATGAAAACAGGCTGAAAGAATTGGGGTTGTTCAGCCTGGAGAAGAGAAGGATCTGGAGAGACCTCATTGCAGCCTTTCAGTAAAAGATGGAGAGACTTTTTACATGGCATGTAGTGATAGGACATTGGGGAGTAGCTTTAAACTGAAAGAGGTCAGGTTTAGATTTGGTATTGGAAAGAAATTCTTTACTGTGAGGGTGGTAAGACAATGGACCAGGGTGCCCAGAGAAGTTGTGGATGCCCCATCCCTGGAAGATGTAGAATCATAGAATATGCTCAGTGGAAAGGGACCCATCAGGATCATTCAGCATAACTTCTGGCCCTGCTCAGGACATGCCAAGAATCTCACCATGAGCCTGAGATTGTTGTCCAGAGCCCATTGTTCAAGGTCACCTTGAATGGGGTTTCGAGCAACCTGGTCTAGTGGAGGGTGTCCTTGCTTATGGCAGGGGAGTTGGAACTAGATCTTTAAGGTGCCTTCCAACCCAAACTATTCTGTGATTCCAGAATAATGGCAGTACATGATTGCTTTAACCACATGTCTCACTAGGCGAGTGCTGTTGTAAAATCTCACGAACAGCCCTGAAAGGAGAAGACTAGCTGTGGGGTTGAAAGGTGAAGTAAGATTACAAGGGGTTTTTTTTAACCTTGGAATTTGTCTTTTCCATTTCTTCTGTTTCTCCCATTTGGATCATTCCAGAAGACTGTAAATTTTTGGTCAATTATATGTACTTAAAGAGAAACACTTTAATGTAGTTTCCACGTACTGGAGCATTATTCTTGTACAGCTGGAGCTGGCAGCCTTTCATTCCCTTACCACCTCCTTTTTTCTCCTAAAAATAGCAGCACACTACAGCGGTATTACAGGAGAGGCAGAAGAACGTTTCCTGAGCAACAATTTTTACCGGATGGTGGTTGAAGTAGCATCAAGAGCAGATTTGAAGGGAGTTGGAGTGAGATAAAAATAGGAACAGAACAGAATGGGACTGAGGCAAAACTGGTGTGGAGAGGATGAAACTGGTCACTGAAAAGCGTATGGATGGTAAGGTTCACTGGGCTGTGTAACAGCCTGCCTGGGGAATTGGGAGAAATCTCAGCATTTGAATCATTTAGGAGTTGTCGAGACAGAGCACTCAGCAGCACTGTATGGGTAACAGACTCACGGTGCTGATAGGAGGCGTGGGTGACATGACCTAATTTCCATCTCTGATTTCTATGATTTATTAAAGAGTTTTGCAGACTTTCTCTTAGCAGGCTTAGAGCTGGAATTTGAGGCATGGCAATTAGGCAGATCCTTTAATACTGTGCCAACACACTGTCGGGGTTTCATCAGTTACTTGCAGGGGTAGTGTGCTAAGTGCAGCAGACAGAGGTTGTGGACAGGCTCTGTGCCAGTTTAGATATGGTATTGACACTTCTTTGCATTCTGTATTCCATCCTGCCCTCAATGCCATTAGTCACATTTGTAGATTATAATCATCTATTCATGGGCTATAGTAGATAGTTGGAAAAAGTGAAAAAGATAACCATGACTCACAACCATTTCTGATGTCACCCTATTTAAGGACACTCTGAAGTGCTAGAGAACAGCTGATTTGTCTTTGTTTATTCTGATCTTGGGAATCCCTTTACGCCTGTAAGGGGTTGGAGAAGCAGAGCCAACAGGCAGTGCTTATGCCCTCACTGGTTGTCCAAGGCAGTGAGAAAAGACAGCACCCATTGCCTTCCTCAATATATTTAAATATATTTGGCTAGGCTTTCTGTCTGCATGAGCAATGTTACCTATGTTTATTTGGACATAACTAAATATGCCATACAATTATTGTGATGGTGAAATGCTGATACAACTAAATTACTTGAAAACTAAACTAAACTGAACTTACTTGAAAAACTAACCTTATTATTCTAAGTGTTGGTGGTGAGGTTGTTATTTCTGGTCTGTTACCCATTGACCACAGTTCTTGTGAAGCCAAACCACCCAGGAATTTCACACTTAGAGTTTGAAAGTGTTTTATCCTCATTTGCTAGTTCTGTGACTCAGATTTCTTGACTTGTACTTCATTGTGTGAACCCCAAACTGTTTTTCTTATGCTTGTATCATATATAAACCATGAATATTGTACTGTGCAGCATCTCTACCAACATGGTAATGCAGTGCGGTAAAGCCAGTCCTTTACTCAGCCTGAGGGGACAGTGATTGAATTAGGGATGCAGAGCTGAAGAATAAGAAAGTTCCTCCTTTTTAAATTTTTACCAGCTTCCCACTGCTGTTCTTTAGGAACAGGCATAAAATGTCTCTTGCCAGTATAGGGCAAAGTGCATCGTTTTGGGGTTACCCATGGAGGCAGGATGGTTACACTGACCAGAAGGATATCAGCAGCTTCTGTAACAGGAGTGTCTGTATTAAACTCTTTACCTGGCTTTGGACTACTTCCCTATTCAGCTCCAATTTTGTTTTTACCAATATGCTGTGCAGACATGATCATTGTGTTTTCCCCATTTCTGGTTGTTCTGAATCACCTTGGCTCACCCCAATAGCAGTTTGGTTATTGCACTTTATTTTCCTGTTTCCCTGTGTCCTGCATTTTCCATCACCTGAAGTGCCCCTTTCTAACTCTTGCCAGTGTTTCTTCTATCTAAAAGCAAGATAGCTGATATGAAAAAGATGCCCTCTCATGACCTTCTGATCCTGTGATGTTGCTTTGAAGAATGCTGTCAGTGTAGTTATGCCTCCTTCATTTAACCACTTTGTAGAAATCGATACCAGTGTTTGATATCTCCATAGATTTATAAGAAATCTTGCTGTGCTTTTTTTTTTTTTCTAAGTAAAAAAGTGTTGGCATGCAACAGAAGCTTCAGCAACAAACCATCATGTGATAAAGTTACTAATTGTCATAAGAAGATACCCATCATTCTCCAGCTGCCAAGCTAAAATAGATACATTAACTACATACTGCATTATGCACTTTACTGAAGTGCTTTGCTACCTTTCTTTTAAAGCACACCAAGGTTATCATTGTTCCTAACCTGCAGAACTGTGAGTGTGCTTCCTTGGTAGTGTCCTCTGTGCAAGGCATGTTGTTGTAAGAAGAAAAATCTCTGCAGGATCGGACTTGGCAAACAGATCAAGGTCTCAGCCAAGGAAATACACTGACTGTTCATTTTCTAAACAAAACTAGTTCATCTGAAGGCGAGTGTTTTGTATCTGGTTTCCACTGGCTGTATTTTGGTTTTGTAAAGTAGATGTGATAGGCAATTATTTCTGCATGCGTGACATTGTTTAAAAAATACTAGTGGTTAAACATTTCTTAATTAAATGTTGGCTTCTGAGCCTGAAAGAAACTGTCCAGAAATTCGGAAGGGATAGCACAAACATTAACAAGAGTCTGAATAAGAGTTTACATAATGAATGGAATTATTTCCTACTTGAAATCATATTAGTTGGAGATGTGAGCTGAGCAGAATTTACTCTTTGACTAGAGGCATGTTTAAGCCCAACATCTTTAGATTTCCAGGCAAGGACTCCTGCTTTTGGCCTTCATTTTAAGACCTTGGATAACCTACTCTGATTTAACCTTTTATTCTGAAATTGTGGTATATGGAAATCCCATTTTAAGTTACTCTGTGAACATTTTTGAACTCTGGTTAGACACGTAATAAGGGAACTATTGATCACTGATATTAGAGAGATGCAAAATTAGCACGTAAGAGTAATATATAGCATTGCTTAATATAACAGTGCTGCACATGGTATCTTCCAGAACTGGGGTGACAAAGCATCATGATAAGTGCACTCTGTTAGCAAAAGGGAACTCCTTGAAAACTTAGTCTGAGCTTGGAATATTTATTGCCTTCTATAGGCAAATCAAATAGTGACTGGCAGTAGGTAGGTCTTTCATTCAAATACGGGTAAAAAACTCATCAGGTTCCTTAGCCCTCCCTTGCCAGAGCCACAAGTACAGAACAAACAGCTTTTTCCAGGTGCAAATAAAGTCCTCAACTTTGTTTCTCTGTCACCTTCCTTGCAAACCACAGCATTTCTTATCAGAGGTTCTGCCCAGGGCTCTCCCTTGCTTTGCGAAAACCAAAGGTAGGACGTAGCTGTGGGGGCAAGGACGAGGTCTTGAGCCCTCCTGGCTGCAGTGCCTGCAAGGAGCAGGGCTTCACCCTGGGGAGCTGCAAAATACAGCTTTCCCTTCTCAAGGATGTTCTGTAGTAGCTCCCGGGGCTGGTGACTGACTGACTGAGTGACTGCTCCACTTGGTCTTTTGTCGTAGGCACCGCGAAGATGAATAATTCAGTTTGTCAGGTGAAAATTTAAATTGCATCAGTCACACCTCTTCTAGAGTTATCCTGTGATTAAAAATGACAAATGGGTTTCAATGAAACACTGTTTTCATGTTCTCCTAACCTCTCAACACATACGTATTTGAAACTTAAGAGTGTCATATGCACTCTTCAAAATTCACCGTTAAAATTATATGTTTAATGTAAGGAGGGAGAGAAGTTTCACCCATAGTTTAGGTAGAACTGAAAGTGTATTCATTTTTGTTTAAAATGTTGACCTTTCTTGCCTTGCTGCTAGGAACAAGCTGTAGTTGTCCAAGCTTTGAATTTTTGCACCTGTCTGCCATGATCTGTTTGCTGAGCAGTAATGCTTTTAAACTTGACAAAACTTGAATGATTAATCTCCTCATGGCCTACAAAAATAGCCTTATGGTAGCTGATAAATCCTGCACAGTTATTGAAATACATTAAAACCTTACTGTTATATTGTTAACCTCAACCACCAGGATAACAGTGAAAACCCATGCCTTCCTTTTCTGAAGGTGCCCTCACTTTTTTTAAACAGCATGTAACTTCCAGCAAGGCTGCAGCCTCCATCCCCTCTGAAGCCAACATGCAGTTTCAGAAACACGAAGCCTGGATCTAAGCACTCAATTTTTCTCTGCCAAATGAGAAAAAAGGCAAAGCCAAAGTATGCTGTGACTCCTAAACATGTTGAGGGAGACACAGAGGTTGCTGATCCCTAATATCCTCGTGTCTTCATCAGCAGGTGACGTGGTGGCTGTGGACTGTTGGGACTGGCAGTCAGCACTTGCCAGTTGTATTACAAATGGAGCCTGCTTGGCTGTGATAGCACTCCAGCAGTCAAGCAGATGTTGCCCTACTCTATAACAGAGAATATTTGGAGATGTAGGCTCCTGGTTTGCCGTGCACAGAGTTGCAGAGCTCTGGGATTGAGGATGCTGTGCATGGTTCTCCAGCCTTCAGGTTTGGGTTGGGGGAGCTTTGTGGACTCAGAGACTCAGCAGATGCCCAAGACATTTGGGGCTCACAAAAGTAACAGGCTTTTGTGGCTGTCTGGTGGGGTTGTCCTGCACTGGATCTGAAGGGCTTGTGGATGATGGGGCTCCTGAAGCCCATGCTGTGTGTGCACACTGCCCCAGCCTGCTTTGTTCTGCTGCCTCAGGGTCTTGTTGTGTCATGTCATCAAAAAATACAGCATTTGTTTCAGACATCTTCTCCCTTCCTTTTTCAACTGTGAAGCCAGTAATTTTCTCATAAAATATCAAGTCCTCTTGAATACAGCAAGAATAGCACCAGACGAAAATGTTGCCAACCAGCTCTGCTGTTCAAATACTCATTTACATGAATGTGAGAAACACATTTTTCAAGATTGAAGTGCTTGCCCAAATTTACTGTTGCAGTCTAAGATATTAGGCCTTTCAATACTTCTGTTCCAGTGGTCTTTCCAAATCTTAATTCCTTTGTCACAGAGCTCTTATTCACAGCTCTTTCTAGTGTATTTTCCATATAAAACATGTAAGCACATGCAGTGTTTATCCACCAGTTTTTGAGCTCTTTGCATTCCACCTATTGGCACTATAAAGATGCATTACTTTAGTTATCAAGGTAATACTACTTGACCATTTAATTTCCCTAGTAAAAGATGCAACAATTTGTAAGCGAATGGAAGGGTTTTAGTCTAAATCCTGTAAGTATAAATGGCTTTGGTCCTAGCCTCATGGTCTTGGAAATCAGAAAAAGAGCTTTTCAGGGACTGCTTAGAAATAAATGATGGATATTGGTGTCATCTCTGAGTGTGACAGCTGGAAAGTTTAATTATAGCCTGGGAACTCAGTTAGGGGTTAAGAAAAGTGTTAGCAGAAGGGATGAATGTTAATGACCTCTCTGCTGTAACTTCAGGGAGGCACAGTACATATAGAACATAAGTGTAAGGCTAGACATATGATGGCTTTGAACATTCAAAACCTCCAGGCCTTTGTTCCTTGGCACGTGAACCCAGTTTGTACCATTTTAACATCTCGCAAACATGAAGAGGTATGTGCAGAGTTGGGGAAAAATTCCTTCTTTAGTTTCAGAGACCTCAGCACAGGTGAGCTTGTGTTCACTGTTGGAAAACAGCGCCTGGGCCAGGGATAAATATAAACCAGGAGAGAAGCACACATCCATGTCCACATTAGGTGAGTGGCATTGGCCTGAGAGAAGGAGATTCATACAGTGAAATGTTTGGGCTGACGTCCACATGCTTCTCACTGGCTTTGCTCTGGTCCCAAACAGCACACTGCCTGTGCCTGGCAAGGCCTGTGAATTAGAACAAGCTAGAAAACCCATGCCATGGTGCGTAGATTTGTAAGCATGTTGTACCTTGTGTTGCAGCCCCACAATGGTAGTTTGAAGGAAAATTCCAGATCCTTTTGCCTTTAAAAGTGATAAATTGGGAAATAGTCCAGCACCTGCTCAGGGTGCCTATAAATCCTGTTGCAGAGGTCAGGCACCACTGCTGAGGTTAGTAATGGTACAGCCAACACAGTGTTAAGGCTGAGTCAGTCTTCCCTTTCTGCCATTTTTCTAGGAACTGAGTTCAGATTTTTTCATTCAAGTATGTTCAGTCTGTTCTGAAAAACAGCAAAACAACAGGTTTTTTTCTTCTATGGCACAGGTTTTTCACTATAAATTTTGTTTGAATGAGGAGGAGTTGGAAGGGATATGTGCCAGGCTTAAGCGTGCTAGGTATGTGATTCTGCTTTCTAACATGCTACAGTAACCAGAGGTCATCCTGTGAGAGGACAAAGAATGATAACATGAGCCATCTTTTGGGGAAAAAAAAAAAAAGAACAAAAAAAAAAAAAGGTGTTCCCCACATCCTTCAACCACCTCCCCCCCAAAACAAACACCCAAGAAACAAATCCCCAAGCACCCAAAGGCAACAAAAAAATCCCGATCAGCCCACAAAACCCAAACCAAAAGTCCAGCCTTTATGTTTAAAACAAATGTGCAGTTGAATTGGTGTCTCTATTCTTATATTGAAGGGTAACAGCCTATATAGAGAAGTTTGGATTTATCCCTGTTGTATGTGAATTTTTAAATGGCCTTTTATTCAGCTGCAGTAATGGATCTGCTGTACCTTACAGACTGCTGCCACCTGAGCATTGTAGGAATAAACCAAGAGAATCATCTTCTCTGTTACAATCAAACCAATTTGTACCTGTGGCATTATTTATAATACATTTCATAGATTTATAGTGGTACCTGATCTTTCTTGACAACAAAATCTTGTAGAACACAAAAATATATTTATTTTAATAAGCTACAAAACTGTCTCCTATGAGACTTCTGGGTGTTACAACACCAAGGTTGTTGCAAAAAGGTAGTAACTTAGCTTTTCACTTAATTCCATAATGAAGGTATGGCTGTGATGTATAGGGCAGTATGGTTAGCTGCTTGAAAAAAAAATATATATAACTGAATGATCTTCAGATAAAAAAATGTCAGCTTTTGTATGCTTACCAGTTTGGGTTACAACTGGAGCTGGATGGGTGCTGTGGTATGTGGGGCCCATGGGCTCTCTCTCTGGCCCAGCTGCTTCCCACTCACTGAGGAGGGACAGAGGTATTTACACCTCTTGTTCTTGGAGAGCTTCCGGTCCATGGGAAGCTGTCTCACATTGGAAAGAAAGTGCTTCGTGTGGTATTTAAAATGCTGGACAAGAATTCACAGCAGGCATTTCCTCTCCTCTGAAGTGAGAGCGAAGGGAGAGGAATAAAGAAAAAAGCCCTAATAAAATAGAGCTCACATTAGGGATAGTGCAACTGCATACTTGAACCTGTTTTACTTAAGGTTATGCCAGCTGAACTGCAGATGAAATAATAAATAAAAAGTACCCTCATCTTTTTGAAGACAGCATGCTTCAAGGCTATAAAAGATTATAAATGGGGTGAAACAGGGAAGAACCTCAAATATGTGTGTTTTGGAAGTAGTGCCCTTGATTGCATGCTTGTGTGTGAGCAAGAGAAGAAATCCCTAACTTCCTCAGTCTGGAGGCTGCTGGGGTTTTCTGGGTGGTTTTAGTTTAGAGTTTTTCTTCCCCCAGTTGATTCTTCGCCTCTCTGCCCCAGCTTGGAAAACACATTAATTTCAGCTGTAATTCTGAGGCTTAAATGCAGTTCTGGGCACAAATGACCCTGCCATGTTCCTGGTCTTATTTAGTACTAATGGATTAGACAAATAAGAAAGTCTCAGAACCCCACCCTGAAATACTGCAAGCTGCTTTTCTTCCCAAGAACTCCTAAGTATCCAAGTCCACACTTGCATCCACTTAAGCCAGCTTGAACTAGCTTCTCTGCAAGTTTCCAGTTGTCCAAATGCCAGCCATTGTCTAGCAACTGGTTGGAACGAAGCAGTATCCTATATTGGCCTGTCAGCCCTTTTCATGGCTTTGTGTCCCCATGGCACATTTATTGTTGGTACCAAAGGTAGGAAGAGACAATCCTCTCCTTAGTGGTCTACTGTAGGCTGGGGTTTTGTTTTCTCTTGAGAAACAAATATCAAAATTATTCTTAAAATACATGTTAAAGGAATCAGCCTCAATCAGTCTTTTGTTTTTTTCATTGGTGAAGCAGAGCATGTAGTTCATTTCATGAGTGTATTATGATTCCCAGATTAACCTGAAATGGCAGTCTTTCCTCACCATTTAACTTTTGGTTTGGTAAGGGTAGAGGCAAACATTTGCCAGCATACTGAGAGGAACCTGACACTTCTGCTGCAAATGACTTTTCCCCAAAAGCACTGCTTGTGTTGAAACAGTTTGAGTTCTGGCTTGCAGCCATGGGTTCACCTAAGCATATTACAAGAAGTGACAGGTAGACAGAAGTAATACATATTTTAATGTGCTTGACTCAGCTAGAGACCATACAAGGAGGTAGACTAGACTTTTCTTTCCTAGCAGATGTGAGCTTGCTCTCAATTTATTAATAAGTTACGACACTGCCAGCACTGCCACTCAGGTCACCTTAATGGCCCTGTGGCTCTTGAAAACAGGCAAGAATGTTAAGTTCCTGCATTTTTTTGAAGATGTCCTCTGCTCTTGTGAAACCACTACAGCAAATGTGCTGGGGGATCAGCCTAGATGATTTGCTAATGTGCCGAAGACCTGTCAAGGAGGTGGAGTGCATATGTCAGCAGTGGATGGAAGCTACAGGTGAAACAGGAAATGTTTACTCCCTAATATTTTAGTAAATAAGAAAGTATCATGGCATGAATGTACTTTGGATCCAGGGAGCTGCAGTTGTTCTAATATAAATCATGTGCGTTCTGTCACTGAAACTAGATCTTGTACAGTAATAAATACTTTACTTTTTTGAGTGATACCCAGCACAACAGAAAGGACTTTCTATGTATAAAATGAAGAAAAACCCCAAACAAACAATATTTACCTAGTAAATGGGGTTTTTTTCCTTACTTTTTGTTGAATATAATGTAGTTAGGATAGTTATCTTCCACTTGGGAGATCTTTAGGCAGGAGTTTGGAGAAAACAGTGTCAAATTTTGAATGGATCAAAGGTTAAAATTAAGTTGATAATTGTCACGATATGGTGTAAATATTGAACTCTTTGCTAGCAGAAAATATAAAGAGAAGTATTGTTTTCTGGCATAAAGCCATCCTTGCAAGCTGTTCAGCATGAGTAAGTACAGTCAATCTTCAGCTGAAAGTAGGGTTTGGATGCTATTGCTTGGAAAAGAGGTGGACTGATGGGAAAGAGAACAGAAGAGAGAAAAAAGAGCCTGAGAGAGGACTAAAAATAGGACTTGCCAGAAGAGGCAGAGAGTGGTCTGAGGGACGAACAGCAGCTGTCTGCAAACTGCAGAGCCATGTTACACATCCACTGTTGTCAGGGTGAGGAGGAGTGTGCCTACATTTCAAGTAGGAACAATTAGGTCAGACATTTGGAAAAATTTTCCTAAACAGTAAGGCTAGGGAATCAATGGAATAAATGGCCTGTGCCGAACATGGAAACTTCAGCATTGTGAAATTTTGGTAGCAGGTGACATAAATATGTACAAGGTGGAGTTTAGACAAAGGGAGATGGGAAGAGAACCATGGAACATTGATGTAGGTATACAAAATGAGTCCCCTAATTAAGGTCCAGCACATATCTGATGTGCTTGATTTGTCAGTGGTGCTCTTGGCATGCTTGCATGGCTGTCTCTCTCCAAAAAACTGGTGGCCACTGCTCTAGGATAATTAATGCTGTTCTGTAGCTGGAGAAAGGATTAGTAGGTTTCTTGCTTCTTTGCAAGCCTTTAAAACAATAATTTCTTAGGGGTAAAGTTTCCGTGACCCCAGCTGTGGTAAAACACATGTAATGAAGGTGACAGAGAGCAGAGTGGGTTAGAGCCCAGCTGCAGGGTACTGCTTCCCTGGGGCATTCATGACATCCAGGGAGGGAGTGGATTACCTCATTCATTTTTTAGTTCAGATGTAATGGCCATGTGAATATTGGCATGGAGATTTGTGTCCCCACAGAATACAGACTGCAGAGTGAGCAGAACAGGGGAAGGAGAGGTGAAATGCAACTCTGTTGTTAATCTAGCATCAGGCATAGCTATTAGAAGAGATTTTTGGTTGTTGAGCCACCATTTATGATGCATTATGGAGGAACTCTCTGTATTTTCTGCATGTTTATTAGATCCTGAGAATGTTGATTTGTGCAGTAAGGTATCAAATTAGTTTGATACATTAGATTTTGAAATTATATATGAATTCTTGGGCAAATCCTACCCGTAGGGAGTAAGACAGCTACCCTGTTACCTTTCCCCCCACCCCACCCCATACTACCACATAATGTGGAATTAAATTGGATTTTATGTGCTGTGACATGAAGGGTATTGAAAAAAAAGTGAATTGGAATAAAATAATCTTTAGATAACATTGCACAGCGGTCCTTTGTCACTTGTCCAGAGAGTCTTGCATTAGATCCTTTATAACATCATGAGAAAGGACAGAAGAAGTTACTGTTCATAGACTTGTTTCACTGATTTAGGCACTTAGGTGGTTAGCACGTGAGACAAGTTTGACACAGCACACTGAATTGGGTCTGGTATCAAAGTCTTTCACTTTGTTTCTGAATTGCAGGATTCTCCCTTAAATTAAGGTAGATTGTTTGGATTATCCAGTAGCCATGAAATTAGTGATTTGTAGCCTTAAAAACACACCATCAAACTTTTAACAGAGATATGTATAAGGAAAAGTGTGTGGGGAAGGAAACAATTCAGGTTGTAAAGTCATTTGTTACTTAGTTAGGGAATAGCAGCACTTATTTTCACTTGTGCATTTAAATTATCAACTTGATGCAGAATAGATTTTTATTATTATTTTAAATTCCTGTTGAGTAACCTAGATTTACCTGACTGACTTTTTTAAAAACCCAGTGATTTAAAAGTTACAAAGAGCTTTTCTTCCTTTCTGCTGCAAGAGGGTGTCTGTTCCTTCTTACTCTTAGTTTTTGAGATTAAGCTGCATTACTGCAACTTTCTACTTTCTTATTCTTTGCCTCCTCCCCCATTTTTTTCTGACCACTGTCTTGTGGGGACACTTCAAGTCACCTGTCTGTCCCCATTGCCTCAAACCCTTCTGTCCTCTCTGAGCTGCTGTCGCTTCTATGTGTCTGAACTCCAAGAAGGTCATGCACGTCGTGGAGGAGTTGCCAGATCTGGTGACATCCATCTTCAGAGACAGCATAATCCAGTATAACACTGGGTCAGGAGTATATAATGTAATTACTATGTAGCTGTATGTAGAGCATTTCAGAGTTTAATAGGTAAAAAGGGTTAGAGCCTCTTTAAAAATAGCTATTTTCTTTGTCAGACTGTATTGGATGCTAGTCTGAAAATCCTCACAGTTTAGCTGCACAGATGGTGAAAGGTTTTGTCTTTATTGGGATGTTACGTGAAGACGCAGAAAGCTTGCTCTTAATTCTGTGTAGCGCTCCTCATGCAAAGGACCCTGAGGACTTAACTAGTATGCATTGGGACAACATATGTGCGAGCTTCCTGTGCTTTGAAAATGTGAAACTAAAATGGGCCTAAAGCACATAACCAATGAGTAACTGAAGCTGGGAGGGAATCCCACTTACTCTCTGATTTTAAGTGAGATCATTCTACAGATGCCTGGATCCACCATAAATCTTGTCATCCATGCCTTTCCACTCTGACTGATTCATTCCTAGAAGTCCCTGCTCCCACACCATCCTCAGATCTTGGTTTGCATCCAGCACATTATCTAACAGCTGGTGGCTATGAGGCATTGGGGCCGACTGTAGTATGTGCCTTTCAGTTTGAGGGGGGGAGGATGTTGAACTGCATTTTCAGAGGATGCTGGGAGAATGTTTTTGCAGTGACAGTGTAACCTGGAGCACAGGTGTCATGGGCTAGCTGCTGGTGCCAAATGAAGAATATTTTTGTAATCTGTAGCAGGTAATTAAAGCTCTGGGGAGCATGGGGATCCCAGAAGAGTTTAAGTATAAAAAGCTAGCTGTCTGATGCCATGGGCTTGGTTGTTTAGACACATAAGATTTTAATTTGTTCGGGGAGCCACTGGTTTCCTGATGTGGTGCTCTAAACTTGAAAGTTTATTACTTGATTTTGCAGGATGTGATTTACATTCAAAACTGCCATGAATGAGATTAAAATCTAAATGTGAAATGAATAATCCATTTCAAAAAACCCAAATCTATTATGACTAAACACACACATGCCTCACCATGTAGCCTTACTGCATTCAGACCCATTTAGTGCCTTCAAAAGTTGAAAAACTAGATGTTAAGTAGGAGGGAACCAAAAAAGAAGGAAGATGAAGTAGGAGCATTTTCATCCCCAGCCCTCAGCATGTTGGCTGTCCTTACACAGAGTTGCCCATATTTAACTAGGACTCAGTATGGATTCAGGGTGGTTCCTCTGTTTGTTTGTTTTACTTGCTGCCCACGACTTCTTCCTTCCTTTTGTATCTGCCTTAGTTTTTGAAGTTTTACCAATTATTTTAATCCAGCATTTGGGAACACCTGGAGCTCCCCAGTGATGGAGAGCAGGCACTGCTCTGGGATACTGAGGGGGAAGCCATTGCTAAAGAGCCCTGCCTTGTATGACCCATGTCACATGTCTGCCTCCACGAAGAAATGATTGATGACCCCCTTAAAAAACTTAAAAGGCTCAGTTCTGGGGAGGTTTATGGCAAACAGTGTGGCCTGCTGAAGCTGAGTGTGTTGCAGGGCGGCAATGCCTGTGAGCCCGTATGGGGCTTGGAGCAGAGGTTGCAGCCACAGCGCTGATGTGTGTCTTGCTGGGATGGAACAGCAGTGGACAATGGAAGTAGGTGTGGCCAGCTGAAAGAGCTGTTAGGCAGCTGCCTGCAAAATGCTCGTCTTCTCTGCTTCCTTTCTTCCACCTCTGAAGAATGCTGGATTGAAGAAAAAGCTACAAAACTGTAAAAAATGAATCCCTTCCAGACCATTAAAGTGGAGGGAAAATACCCAGTTACTGAAAAAAAGAAAAAAAAATTACAATACTAAATTGCTTTTGCAAGTGATAGGCTGGCAAGGGTTTAATTAACCAGTGAGCAGTCCTATATGGCTTTTTCAAGCACTATTCAGTAAAATAAAGCAAAAAACAACTTTTTTCATTGTTGAATTCTAGTTAGTAAGATGTCCAGGAAATCAGAGAAGTCAGGCTGATGTTTTAAATTACAGTTCATTTTTTGTTTTACTTAGTGGGCTTTTCCATCACCTGAACTAGAAAGATAAATGTCTGCTTGGAGTGAGTCGGAAGCCCTTGGAGGAGATGGGCTTGATGCTCTGATCTGTACCTTACCTGTCTGATTCCCTTGTTTCTCTGAGGTTAGGCAAGTCACCAGCTTGGGAGCACTGGAGCACAGTCTATTTAGGTAGTGTATGAAACAGAAAATATTGTTCACAGGTGTTACAGTATTTTGGCCTGAGGGTAGTGTGATAATGTAGCACACCTGCCATGTGTCAGCAACTCGTGCAACTCTTTTTTTTTTTTTGCCTTTTTTTTTTTAAATTTTGAATTGATTCTATTTTCTGCTCAATATGAGAGAATATGAACTTTAATGATGTGATGCCTGAAGCACACTCAGCCTCTGTGACATTAAATGCAACTTTTAAATTGTGAGTGATGCACAGGGAGCCCCATGTGAACATTTGGCTCCAGAACAATTTAGAAAGGTCAAAACCTCATGTAAATGTAACCCAAGTAATCAAAATCACTTGTTTGCAGAAAATCAGGGTGTGCCATTGAAGTCTCTTTCTTGTCTTTTTACTTTCTTAATGAAATATTTATCAATTTGTTGTACTCACATCACTACAAGGAGTTTTGCTGTGGTTGGGTTTGGGGTTCTGGGGTTTTTTTTTGCCTAGTTTTCTTTTTGTTGTTGTTTTATTTTGGTTTTTTTTTTTTTTTTTTTTTTTTTTTTTTATCTATTTTGGAAAGGGATGAAGTTGAGGGTGTTTCTAAGCAATTCTCTGATGACCAACGTCTGTGGGATGCTGCCACAGTCTCCATTAGCAGTCCCTTCATTTCCTTCTCCTCCTCTTCACATCTGCCTACCCCTGTTATTCCCTGTTGTTTTTCACCATATGTACTTATTAAGTTATTTGTGTATTATTTCTGGCTCCCCTTACCTTCCAGCAATTACAGGATTTATGTGGGTTAAAGGTTTTTGGTGAGCAGATGCTTTGCTGAAGTCTGTTATAAGCAGCAGTTTATTGTGTTTCTCCAGAGTTCTCCTTTTATTTTTTGGGGGTTTGGTTGGGTTTTTTTGTCTTGGTGGTGGGACTAGTTGTTGTTTCCTTAATGACCAAAATAACTGTCAGGTTTAGATTTAATCACCATCCACTTCTATAGTTACATGCAGTACTCTCAGAAAGGTATGTGTTAGCCAGCTTGTGTGCATGTGCCCCTCCAGACAGGAGCTGTCTGCAGGAGCTGCGTGAGCAGTGGCCTGGATCAGCCTGCTTTTGGACCTGGTGGATGAATCTTGGAAGTGGGGTTGAGGGGGCCAGAGCCAGCT
Source organism: Scytalopus superciliaris (assembly GCA_013400415.1). Lineage (NCBI taxonomy): Eukaryota > Metazoa > Chordata > Aves > Passeriformes > Rhinocryptidae > Scytalopus > Scytalopus superciliaris. Next base: position 599,242 of record VXBX01009031.1, read on the forward strand.
CCCACTCTGGATACAGGGAAGGTGCAGCAGCAACTGCACTTCATGGCTGCAGAGCTGAACAGAGAGTTTGGTGGGAGAATGCAATTTCCTTCTTCCTCTGGTAAGTCCATATTTGCCCATGGGGAAAGCTGCTTGGATCAGCAGGACAGGAAAATATGAGCCAAAATGTGTTATGGTGGCCTGATTTTTCTTGTCCTGTTCAGAAATTAGGGTAGCCTTGGGATGATCTCAGTGTTATGACCTCCAAAAGATGATCTGGTGTTTTCAGGAAACCCAGTCAGTCATACTCTTCATAAACCTTGCATGCAGGAAGGACAGCTGAAATGGCAGCGATTCTGGGTTTTATTAAGGTGGAAAGCCACCCATCCAGAGAGCAAAACACACCCAGGTAATTTCACTGAATCATAGAAATGAAAGGTAAACAGGAAATAAAAATGTTATCCTGTGCATCTGCATGCTCCGAAACAGAAGTAAATACATGCATTTTGTGAATTCAAAGTTGCCAACCCAAGTGGAAGGGGTAGCAAAATCAGCAATATTTTAATGTCTTATGCTTTATAAAGTTGCAAAGAGAGAATTCTGCTGCTGCTTTTTATCTGTAAATAAGTGTCCCGTGATGACTTCACACAGCTATAGATAACCTTTTCTTGACTGTCATTATAGATGATATGCCGTCTACTCTAAATCCCATTTAATGCCAATCAAGTTCTTGCTCCACTGCTAGCAAATACTTGATTAATTTATGTCTGCAAGAAGCTTGTATGTATTGCAAGGCTTTTATCAGCCCCTCTTTCTGTTCCATTTCCCAGAGTAAACAAATCCAGCTCCTGAAATCTTTTTCCACAGATCACATTTTCTAAAGCTGCTGTTGTTCTTCCTACTCCCTTCTTGACACTCTTTTTCAAAAAATATGAATCCCAAGATGAAATGCAGTATCCTCTGTACTTCTCCCTGCTGCTGCAGAAGGCAGAACAGCTCCAGCATTATGTCCCACAGAAATTCATCTTGCTTAACATGTGACTTCAGACCCTCAAATGGCTTCATTCCTGTTGCCAAAACCATATCTTCCTCATCACTTTTCACTTCTGAGGTCTCCTCTGATGTGGCTGTTACTCTTACAGGAATGTAGTTGGATTCAGTATATATATGATTTTCTGTCAGACTTTTCTCTTCTTTAACTTGGGTAAGGATGTCAGCAGTGTGTCCCAACCTCCCCAGTTTGATGCTGAGCATGTATCAGGCACTCTCCCATCCTTCACTGATCCTCAAAGGGCTGCCATTTCCCAAATCAGTAAGTTTTCACAGATTGTTATGGTGCTGATAACTGTAGAGTAACTGCTAGAGTTTGGGGTTTTTTAGTCATTTGTACACCTTTCCCCCCCCCCCCTTTTTTTTGTTATTTCTTCCCCTTTCCCCCCCCCCCCTTTTTTTTTTTTGCTTGTAGTAGTGTAAACTATTTCTGTCGTTGACTCATGAAAAAGACAAGTGGGGCTGTTTTAAAAGCCTTTCTAAAGATAGACTCTGTCATCTGTACTACTCTACTTCCTTTTTATCAGTTGGAACAGATGTTCTGTCAGAGACAGCGAGAAGTTTGACGTGACTTTTTGATACGTTAGTGTTGGCTGTTTGTTTTGGTTTTTTCCTAATCTCATTAGTTAGCAGTGTGCTCCAGTAACTTTGGTATTAAAAGTACACTGTAATTTCGGGGGGTTCTGATTTCTTTATAAGATTGGGTGCCATGTTTGATCTTTTAATTTCTTTTAGACCTTACCTGGCCTCTCCAGCATTTCCATGGCAGTGGTTAATGGTTTAAAGATGACTGATGGTGGTTCCTCAAGCATTCTAGGGAGATTTCTAGTGGGTCCTGCTGACTTGAAACCACCTGGCTGACTCATGTGTTTGCGCTGTTCTTCCCTATCTCCATCCAGCCTGTGCTTGCACATCCCATGTGTCAAATAAAATATGCCCCCATTATCTGGTCCCAGCTAGCTGCTGTGAAATGAGGCACAGAAGAATTCAGCCTTTCTCATGTTCTGTAACAGGCCTGGTTTTCCTTCTCATGTATTTATAGACTCCCTTATTCTTTACCACAACTCTTTGTGTTTTTAAGTCAGTTTGTAGCCTAGTCTTCATTTTTCCTGATATGTTCATACCTGAGTCATGTGCCCTTTGTCCTACTTTGATGTACAGTCCTTTTTTGGTATATACCCTCCCTTCCTAGGTCCTTTAAGAGCTTCTGAAACTTTCCAGCCTTGCTAGGTGAAGGGTAACCTCTCCAGAAGCACTCAGCTGTATTTCCTTTCAGTGGTGGTGCCACCAAAGAGGTGCCTGAGAAGGGGGAGTTTTAGGTCCTGACAGGTAATTCACATCTGCAGTTGCTTTTTTGTCCCTCTGAAGGGTGTGTCTGGTGGTTTTAAGGTGTCTTCTCCATCTCCTCTGGATTACATGACATTTTCATTAGATGTTACCTCTGGTTTTCCTTCTTTCATCTTCATAAAGAAACTTTAAATAAATCTTTATCATGCACTTTCCTAGAAGGCCAAACAAGTATTTTAATTTATGCTGTGTCTTGCAACACCTCCAAGCAACCTTTTTTTTGATTAACACCTCCCTGCCCTCCCTGCAGTCTCCCTCCTGCACCTATGCTTGGACCTGTGTCTTGTTGCCACTACATCGGTTACATCATGTAACCTGGAGCGTGCTTTGCTGGCACAATGGCACCTCATCCTGATGCTCAGCATCTTTCTTGAGTTTCCTTGTCTCTTTCATTGTGACTTTTTTTTACTTTTTTTTCCTCTCTCTCTTTTTTTTTTTTGTTTTTTTTTTGTTTTTTTTTAAATGTGCTGACTCTAATGCTTTTATGCTTATGTGTATATATTTAAGCTGCAATGCTAAGCTCTCAGTACAGCCAGTATGTCTGTGTCTTGAAGTATAAGGGTAATACTTGCTGGGCTGGAGCCTCACAACCATGTCAGACAAATGTGGTACCCACTGATGCTGGAAGGAGTGGTTCTGCTTCCCCCTCTCAATGCTGGGGAGGTTCAACCCTCCCAGCGGGGCCACCAGGCCCTCCAAATTACACTGGTGTTGGCATGAGAGAGGTGACAAGAGCATGCAGTTGGGAGGGGGAATCCAGTGGTCCTTTTTGGGGCTCTTTCCCTCCCATATTCATTCAGGACACATCTCTGTAGTCACTTTGGCTTGTTGATGTCCACTGGAGTAACTGTAATGCCAGGGAGATGCCTCCTCTGTAAGGCCAGGCTGGCACTGAAGGACAGTGATGGGTCAAGGAAGAGCCTGTTTTAACTCCTGGGGACTCTGCATTTGTGGCTTGGTGGCTTCCTGCATGTGAGGGTAAAATTCATGAAACTTAAAGAAGATCAACAAAGAATAGTCATTTTCCTAAAAAGGAACGCAACTGGAATAAAGTGAGCTGAGACTTCAAGCAGTTTGGTGAAAACAATTTATATTTCAAGCTTAGAAGTTGGCGTTCTGGTGCATTATTCTTTTCTTGAAACATATATTGGCATTTCCGTTACTGCTCATTGCAGCAATATTGTTCTCCATATGCTCTTCTCATCAGCATCTCATCATTATTGGATAAATATGTCTCTCATTATGCAGAACATTATTTTTGAAGTATGGAATCATTATTTTGTTACATAACTTCCAAATTTGGACCTTTGCGAAGATTTATAACAATCTTCAGAAATTACTGTAATTAAAGGAGAACTTTCCACAAAGAGAATTAGTTTGATCAAAGAAACATTTAAATGTAAATCATTAATCTGTGCATTGCAGGAAATAGTGACTATGTATAGTTCATTTAATTAAACTTGGTTCAATTTTGTTTTCTCATTACATCACAATTATTCAGAATTAATTCACAATTTCTTCTCTAATGTGATTTCTGTTTGCTTAATATAGCATATATTTTCACTAGCTTGTATTTATGTATAAATAAAAGCTTATTAATGATTGCGGGGCTAATTAAACTGTGGACTCTGCTGTCAATTTTGTTGCTCTGTGGATGCAACCCAGAAGGTCTGTGCTTTGAGAACGGGAGGTAGGGTGTCAAATACATTTATGAATGTATGAATATGTACAGTGGATTGGAACTGTCACTTGCTGGAGGGGACCAGGTGACACAGAAGACAAGATGGTTTTGGTTCCCTTATAGAGAAAAGGAAATTATGTGCTCTAAGTCCATAGCAAGTAATTGGTAATGGAAGTGGTAATCTACTGAGCTGTAATAGGATGGTAGCTGAAGGTAACCGGGTCTAGGTGTGCTGTAAGGTTTTAGGATGTAGGTTTTTTGCCCAAGTGATTTGCAAGTTTGGTACTCCTATGTAATGTCTTTGTATAGTGTAAGGGTAGGAAAAGATTTATTTTCTGTGATTTTATCTAGTAAGAATTATTTTTAAATGTCATGCCAGCTTTTTAAAGTTGTGTTTTAATACCTTGATAGTATATTATTATTTATACTCTTAACTGTTCATCTGCAGCACTTAAACACTTATATTTTAAAACCTTACACTGCCAAAAGTACATACATTTTTAACTCAATATTTTAGTAGTAGATGAAAATAAGCTAGTTTGGGGCCCTTTCCCCCTGCCTTTTAATCAAAAGACTTGACTTTCATTCTGATTGAATTCTGTAGCCAAATTTATTTAGCCTCAGACTATCCAATATTAACAGCATCTGCATTAAGTTTGGACTCAGCTAATCTTTTGGAATCTTTGAACACGGAGTTGTAAGCCAAAATTTAGCTATCCAAGAGCACATCTGGCTTGCATAGTATTACCTCATTTGTGCAAGGTAGCGCTCTCAGTTTCTTTTCATTGGTTTGTTTTCTGTTTGCTGGAAAGGGGAATTTGATACGTAGGCTGTGCTGGCAACGGAAAAGATTTAAGGAACTTCAATGATTTCTTTCTTCCTGAAATTCACATTAGAAGTCATGGTTTTGGTACATAGCCAGGTATAGTAAATAAACTAATCAAGTAAGAATAAGGAATTCTCAGCCAGTTACATGTTTGATAATTGTTTAGGCACTACTAGCTATTCTGTCAGGTTTGCTGCATACAAACAAAGGTAGAGTAATATTTTATGTTGGTGAATTTCTTAAGATTAGTGTTATTTCTTCTAGTGAGTGAAATTACTTTTTCCTACGAGGATTGTTGTGCTACTTAAAACAAATGAAATGCTGTCAGAGTTCATGTGGATAAGCAGCTGTTTGCTGAGGAAGGCAAAACAAACAATTCGTTTGCACTGAGAGAGGAATGTTGTTTTCCATCTTGTAATTCAGGTATTTTCAAACTGCACTAAATGGAATGAGATAAATGTTAACTACACAGCCGTCTGAGGAGTTTGTAAGAAATTGGATTCACAGTGGATTTGCTTTGCTTCTATTTACACCTGTAAGATAACAGCATGAAATGGATAGTATTTTGTTCTCTGTATTTGTTATTAAACATGTATGCATGGGAAAATAAAAACATTTGGAAATGGGTATCCTTGGGTTAACTAAATCTATCTGCTGTCTGACTAATGACAGTGATATTGTATCCAGGGAATCTTATGCTAAAAGATTTGATAATGCACACAAAGTTTTCTAACAAAGCACTCTTAAAGCCAGCAAGGACTCATGGAACTGAAGAGAAAACAAATTCTGGAGAGTAACTCAGTATTGTAAGGCTACGCTTCATGAGGGAATGTCCCAGAAGAATATAAACCCCACATTTGTTGTTCTCTGAGATTCAAAATTATAACTTGCAGGAAAAGTAAAACTTGTTTTTATCTCATGCTCCATGTAGTTGTGGTTTCTGGGACTAATTTAAGTAGCTGTGTTTCCATGCTCACAAACAGCCAGGATACAAATGGTCATTAGGAAAGAACCTGCACAGGGTGCAAAAATGAGCTTCCAGAGACATGCTGATGGCAGCTGAAGGAAGACAGACTTTTGATTCATATTGACTGGCAGTTTGATCTGACAGAGATTATTACCTCATTCTAAACAACAAGTATAATAGTTACTTTTTGTTTACACTGTTCTAACTCATATCAAGAAGGGGAAAAAAAGACGGTACTAGAACTTCTGTGCATTATATATTGTATTGGTCATAGGTGCTCTCTGGCATTGTTTCATCATTGTTTTTTGTAGCTGTAAATTAGGGTTTGGTTACTTCCTAATTCATAGTTTTTGGAAAAGAAAATCAAGTACATAGTTTGAGTTTATTGAAATAATTATTTCATTAGTTTGCATTTAGTATCTTCATACACTTGTACAAAACATGGTGTGGGGAGAAACTTGGGACATTGGTGGAGATCTGGGTGCTTTTCAAGCAAGGCATCATATGAAGAATAGTTTATTCAATGTTGATTTGACAGATGGGCAAACCAAAACTCTCAGAGATTAACTTTGTTCTGCAATTTAATGTTTAAAGCATACAAAAAAACATGGCTTAGGAGAATTGAACATGGAGGATGGGTTGTGTGATCTACATTGGAGGAACTTGTTTAGGTTTCCTTCTTAGTGAGTAGGACAGAGTCTTACTAGTATGTGATTTATCTCTGCTTAAAGCAGAAATCTAAAATAGGTCAGATGAATCGCTCTCTGGAACATCTGTTTTCCTCCTCTGTGTTTAAAATGACCATCTCAGATGTGGACAGCTGAAGTTGGATTAGATGAATGCCTTTCTGACTGTCACATTTTAAGACCCACATTAATTATTACTTTTTATAGGTGCTAAAGACAATTTGTTAAATAGTACATTTTTAAAAGTATTTTTTAATACAGTCATGCCAGTATGAGTATTTGTGATGTGTTCCTAAAAAAGTGTGTCACACGTTGGTACTTCGAAAATGTGGCCTGAAGCGTAAATCTGCCATGTATACTTTCTAATTCTGCTTCTCTCTTGTAGTGTTTTGGCTTGCAGGGGGTAGGAACATGCACCCCTGTCCTCACACAGAGTGCAAAAGCTGAGCACAGCCTGAATGCTGTGACCTGCTTTGCTCTACAGAGATACCGGAGAGCTTAGCCTAGAAAGTGCAGAATACATAAGTGAGTTTGGAAATAGTAATTGGCCTCATGTAAAACATTTTTCTGTCAAGCAATTTAGCTTATTAAACATTTAAGAAAAAAATAAAAAGGGTTTTACTTTTTTTTGTGATCTCTAATAATCCTGCTTCTACTAGTAAACATTGTAGTGTATGCTAGAAGTTGATTGTGAATTCCTGGCAGATGAGATAGCAGATGTATATTCTGTGAAACCACAATTACACAGTAGCTATGGTTACCAGGTTAAAGAAATCGTGTCCTGATGATGAACAGAAATAGATTGTAGCAGACTGGTTTGTTTTCAAGTTGCTTAAAAGCAAAATGCTCAAGAGTAAGTTCATGAGGTTTGAGCACATATGAGTGACAAACATTAAAGCACACTCCCTTTGACGAACTGGCATAGAGTCTGCTTTCAAATCCTTTTGATACAAAATCACAGTATTTTTTTTTTTAAAGTTGGGTTTTGCCTGTATGTAGCTTGAGAATTGAGTGCCAACCACGTATTTGAAACAAAACTATTTGATTGAAATAGTTATGGTTTTTATGAACTTTACTAATATTTTCATTTTTATTTAGTGTCGGATAATGTTAAATACAGATTTTTTTATGTTCAAGGAAAGTTGTATTCACCTCATTTTAAATCTAACACTTCAAATGACTTAATGGAAGTATTTATGTTTTCTTTTGAATGCTCTGGCACTTAGAAAGAAGTGACAGAACTGTAGATGAATTCAAGTGAGAAGAACAGAACTGGTCTTAAAGGCAATTGTGTGTTTGCACTGATGGTGGGCCCACTTCAGATGTTTCTAGCATATACAGAATCATAGAATCATTAAGGTTGGAAAAGACCTCTAGGATTTTGGAGTTCAACCATTAATATGTTGCCTGGAAGCATCAAAAGTACTCAAGAGCATTTCCAGAAGGGAGTGCCGATGTTGGGGAGGTCAAGCCCTGTTGTAAAGAACAAATGTAAAGAACAAAAAATTTAATGTTTCAAAAGCTTCCACATGTTTTAGAACTGCAGTGGATTTTGTTGGATTTAGGGCTTTCAGTCATACAAGCTTTTCTCAGCGTGTTACTCTCTTTCATGAATTATGAACTATGTATTCTGTATTTAACTTGAACATAAATCCTATGTCTGTGTATTACAATGTAGAATAAGATTTTATGGCAAAACATTCTTCCTTAGAGTATGGATGCATTTAGACCTGGTTTTCTGCACCAGGGAACCATTCCTAGGGATCCTGGTCGGACCAGCGTGATAGCCACTTTAAAGTCTGAGCATATTAAGGCTAAAACTTTGCACCTCATCTTTCTTCATTTTCTAAGCCTAGCTTACAAATTCAGAGCCATGCGATAGTACTCAGTGGGTCTGCTCACCTTGTTTTGCAGAATAACCAACCATGACTACAGAATCGGGATCGGACTCCGAGTCCAAGGATAAAGAGCAGGATCAGCAGGAGAGCCCTGCGCAGCAAGGGGCAGCGGAGACCCAGCCACAGGAGCAGCCACAGCAGCAACAGCAGCCAAGTGAAGAACATCAAAACGCACTTGAGCAGTTCTCGGCTGTGGCAGCACACAGCACGCCAGTGAAAAAGGAGCAGGTAAGGGAGCCCGTGCGCGCACGCTCACCGCACGCAACTGTGTAGCCACCTACTGCTCTTGGGAAATAACAAGCCTGCTGTGTTAGGATGGGAAATACATATTTCAGATACGCATGGAAGGGTGTTCGATGTGATGCTGTACATCTTGGTTGGTTGGCCTTTCACGTTTTAAGAACAATAGTTCTCATGCAGAATGTTTTGAAGTTCATGGCAGGTATTTCTGCCCCCAGTGCTTAAATATAAGAGCAGTCTCGTTAACTAAGCAGGAAACATCTTCGATCTTGCATTTGCATTAGATAGCAAACAGTGTCAGCTTTTATGAAGCTGAAAATGTTTTCAGAGTTCATTTATTTTGACACTGCTGAACACTGATTTCATGCTTGCTTGTCTGATGTGTGAGCCATGAAGAATCTGTGGTCCCTTAAGTTTCTCATGGTTCTGAAATAACTGCATTATAATTACTTGAACTATTCATGTAATAGGTTTCAGAAGAGCTATCACATGCTTTTCCATTTGGTTCATTGTTGCACTTATTAAATTTGCAGAAGCTTCTTTCTTCTTCCTGTTAATAATTTCCAGTCAATAGGATTAACAGGCATTGTTCTTCATGGCTAAGTGACACACAATTAATGAGGTACCTGCAAATCACTTCCCTTAGCTCCGTAAGGTTATGACCCCTACCTGATCACATTCCCCTTTGGAGAGTGGAATAAGTCAGTCTAACTCCTCCTCTTTTCCATCCTTTCAAAATTTCTGGCTGTTTGAAGTGGACTCCTGTTACTTTACCTGGCTGGGAGAGACAGCGCTGGTGAAGCAAGCAGATGTAAGGTGTTAAGATCAGTGCAAATGCTCCTGTAGAAGCTGTCTGGGGTTGGCTGTGGTCTTGGGTTTTATGCTTTTTTTCACAGACCTACAGCCCAAACTTGATGTTGATGTGGGAAAAATGGGGGTGTAAGCAATTTCAGATACAAAATATTTTTGTATCTCACTCTGTTAGGGGTGCTTTGTCTAAATACTCAGGAGAACAAATTTTTCTGGGACTAAATTAAAACAGGTGTATAAAATCTGATCTCTAAAGAAGTAGACATAGCAGGGCAGGATTTGATTGCTTTTGATTGTTATTGAAATTCAGCCATTGGAAGAAATGGTTATTTTTTTGGAATTGCTAACCATTTTTATTATTGATAACCCTTAATCAGCATCACTCCTTGCCTACCACACACCTCTCTGTTCTTGCTGCCACATCCACCCACATGTGTTGGGACAATTTTGGTCTCTGAAACAGATCAGAAACTGCCTCTAATTATTTTGGGGAAAAGAGGCAGGGCTGCTTGTCCTAAAGAGAAAGTTGTTGAATAAAATGGTCACTAATTTAAAGTGTGATTCTCTCAGTCCTAGGCATAAGTAGTATTATTTTGTTTTTCCAGACATTTTCAGTAATCTTTCCACTTCTAATTTCTTTTCATCTTAAAAAAGTAAAACAAATTAACAAAAAAACCCCAAACCACAAAACAAACCCAACCTCAAAATAACCACACACACACACACACACACACAAACCCCCATCTTAGACACCAAAACTGTCCACTGGGTTTAGAGGTGTGACTTTGTAGACCTGAGATGCTCTCATGTGCTGCATGATCCCTTTCTTTCCCAAAGAAGATCACAGTGAGCTGGTGTCTGTAGAAGGCTTGATAGAAAAAGTGGGTTAGTGAAAGGGATATGCGACACCTTCCCATTGAGATTACCAGATTGAATCCAAATGTCTGTGCGGTAAGCAGACTGCCAAATCCAACTGCAGTGATTTCATTGTGGCTTAAGTGTCTGTATCACAGGAAAGGACCATTCAAATGCAGCACTAAGAGGCCAAAGGTATTTGCAGTAGTATATTAAAAAAGCCAAAAACTGAATTTTTGCTGTTGCATCATATCAGAGAATCTTGACAATAAAGATTTAAGTTACCAATACATTACAGTGATTTTTTGTCATCCACACACAAAACCCACAACATTTCAATGAAGATAAAGAACCTTTTCATATTGCGATTAACAGTTATTGGAGAAATTAGTCCTTTCTATCAGGTGTAATAATGCAGGTTAACTATATGTCTGCCTTCCTGTCTCTTTGAAAAAGAGAAGAAGGCTGGGTTGGGCACCAACATTTCTGAGCGACTACCATGAGTAGGTGGGATTAATGTATTGTGCAAGTGTGGTAATATCACTTCATACCCCAGCGTAAAGCTGTGAAACATCCAAGATCATTACTGCGGAATACTGTGACTCCAAAGGCTTTCTTTGAGAGGGGGTCGAGCTTCAAAAGGGCTTGAACATACTGTGTCATAGATGAGAGACATTATGCTCAAAAAATACAAACCCTGAAGCAACTTCGGCAGCACTAGAATTTAATTCCCAACACTGAAAATACTGCAAAAATAGAGCTTAGAAACTGGAAAAAAAAAATGCAGCACAGAAGTATCTTGGAGAAGCATTTAGAAGAAAATGCAGCTATGTTTGCAGAGTTCAAAATAATTCACTGTGTACACAGGTTTTTCACTGGCTATCTTTTTTCCTAGATTCCAAGATGTCAGGTTTCTTTAGGAAGAAGAGTCTTAATACAGTCTGAAAGTACTTCAATGCCTGAACATGTCAGCATAGTTTGGGGGAATCTTCTCTAATAGTTCTTGGCATGTTTTTTTTTCTCCAGACAAATGAGAGAAAATCTTTCATATGACTTTAACCTAGACACATTCCCCTGATCTTAATAGATAGGAACCTTAACAAACAAAATAGCATCAGTAATAGTTTTTAACTATGTATAAATAAGCAAAAGTGCTGTAGTCATAAGATACCAAGTGTCTTTATGAAGGAAAATAAGTACTAGTCCATTGGGATTCACAGAAGTTTCTTGCAGGCTGAATATGGTTCTGAACTGTAAACAGGTGATGAGTGTCCTTGTTGTTGTGGGCTTTTCTCTCAAGCAGCTTTTGCGTTTTCTCAAAAAAGATTAGCTAGTTCCATGCATCTGAGGTATTTTGCTGGTTGTTTTTTTGTTGGAGTGGAGTTCTAACTCTCACATCAGAAATGTCATGAGCCACTGTGTATGACAGTGCTGCTTTTTTTTCATCCTCAGAATGACTTCTGCACCCACATACATGCACATGGTGCTTCCCTGGCACAATTCTTTTAACAAAATGTGCAGAAATCATCAAAGAGCTCCTCTGCCCATCAGCAGCAGGGCACCTCTACACAGAGGCCCTAGTAGGAGGCATATTTAGTCTTGTTTATATTTCAGTGCACTAGCCTGGACCACTTGCCAGCTGGTCAAGGTGGTGGTGGAAGGTTAGCTGGCCTTGAGCCTTGCTGTGAACCCAGGGAGACTCTTCCTCTTTGTTACATCTGCTGTGAGTGTTAAATGCTCAGCAAACATCTTTATGCCTTCTCCTGCCAGTCTTCAAGGGTATGCAGGGACCTTGACATCCAGACACAAGATCGGGTGTCAAAGTACTCGAAGGAGAAAGTCCTGTTATGCTGGAGCTAGATGGGGAAAGAGACGGCTGGTGTGGGGCTGCTCCTGGGGAAAAACAGCCATGGCTCAGGGGATGTGGTGGATTTTGAAAGCAGCTCTTGTGTTTTTATCTTTCTAGTTTCACTTTCTACTAGTCTCCCCACCCAGGGAAGGGCAGGACACAATTGCTATGTCCTCTCTTGCAGAGAAAGTAGGACCACGGGGTCTTGCCTTGCCTCTTTGTAGTTTGCTGGTGCTATTGGTATCACAGCTGGCTCCAGATTTCCCTTCTCCCCATCTACCTGAAGGCGGAGGGGAAGCTTATGGTTTGTCTTTATGAAATGACTCAGAGAAAGTTTCCTCTGATTTAGCAGTACACTGTTGTTTCTGTTTATGTGATGCAAGGTTGTTCTGGTCTCAAAGCAGATTAAAGCCTTTGGATGGATTTGCTCCATTCTCATGAAGGTTTATTGTATATAATGAATGAAAACAGACTTGGAGGATTAATTTAAAATATATTTTCAGTTATGCTTGTTGCTTATTCCACTGAAATAATTCAGAGCCAAAGCAGGGTGGGGTTTTTTTTTGCCTTCTAATGAGATAACAGAGAGACTTTTTTATTTTATTTAAGCTTTAGCTTAGGTATTACTGCACTCCTGTTGAGGTTTTGTTTGGAGTCTATCACGCACATAACTGATGAGAAGGGTAATGACTGCAGCACTGTACTGTTGCTAGGAAGGGTGAAATGCTGGAGAGCTGTTCTGGCTTTCATCTAGTGCTGTGGAGAGGACCATGTGCTGTGCTGCATCACAGTAACTCTTCAAATGGCCTGACCCTCAGATAAACCCAAGCAAAGGTGACCATGGTTGTTTTTTCCTGCCACTTTTCCCTGCAGTATATTTGTCTTTCAAATAGCACCTATTTTTCACCAGTCTGAGGGACTTACTGGGCATCTGCAGAGAGCAAAATTCAGCATCTCATCCTGTACTTATCATCCATTAGCCAGCTGGCTGCACATAAAAGTTGTTTGGCCCCTCGCTTCCATCCTGTTTGTTTAACCCTTTGCTCAGGTGCTTGGGAAGCCTTTCACTCTCCCAGGCATGTCAGCATCCCCCTGTGAATTCACACTGCTAAAGGGGGTAGTCATGCCCTCATTCAGGTACTGTTTTCTCACTGACAGAAAAATTAAAGCAAACCTGATGGTATTTTTCTATTCTGTGTGGCACTATGGAAGCATCATATGATTTAATAGGTATGTGACTTCAAAATAATATCAAGAAGCTGCAGGAATATCTGTTCATCAACAACACTTAGCAGTTAGTCAGCATTTCCAACACACTGGAAAAACAAATACAGGAGATCCAGGTGGGATTTTGTACCTATGGAAAAAGTAAAAGCCTTAAAGTATTTTCATGAATGCCTCTCCTTCACAGGTATTCTGTACATCTTCGAGTGAGAAGGGATGGCTAGGAGAAATGTGGGAAAACTTTTCAATAAAGACTCTGTCCTGTATCAAGGGGCTTTCTTGTCCAAGCCTCACACAAGGCTCACTTAAGTGCTTGGGTGGAGGGTGCACAGTGTACTGTATGACATGTATGACATGGTTTATCTGACTTCAAAAAGTATCTTTCTCTCTATAGGCCACAGAGAAAGAACAAGAGTTTGCTGCTGCAAGTGCAAAACAACTGGAATATCAGCAGCTAGAAGACGACAAGCTCTCTCAAAAATCTTCATCTAGCAAACTTTCCAAGTCTCCTCTGAAGATCGTCAAGAAACCAAAAAATATGCAATGCAAGGTGACACTCCTGGATGGGTCGGAATATGCATGTGAAGTAGAGGTAAATGGCTTTTTGTCTTCTTTTTTTTTCAACTGTTCAGAAGTAAATAGTGGAAATTATATTTCTAATTTGAGCAAAAGGATGAATGGCCTGATATTTTTCCAGTGCCAAGCACAGAAATGCTTTCATTGTTTTTCCTGAACATTGAAGAAGGTGCACAGATTTGGCCTAGGTGAGGCATTCTGAGCATTCCCTCAAACAGCCAGAGACTGGATTAATTTTTTATTGGCACATGCCACAGCAGAATGCACAGAACTTATGGACAACAAAGCCCATAAATTAAGAAGAATTTTGATCCCGTTAGGCTTTTCTTTTTCTTGGTACTCTGCGGAGTTCAGACTTACATCGAGTCATTGTCCATACAGTAATTCTATTCTATTGTGGGATAAGTGGGGGCATAAGAGAGACATTGGATAAGCAGGGCAAATGTCAGAAGCAAAAAACAGTGGAAGTGGAGAGTTTTCTGTGCTCGTCTTTGATGTCTGTGAGTCATAACTGTGTCTAAATGTTACTGGCAGAAAGATGCTGTGATTTTTCTGTAAGGAAACTCACCTTCCCTCCTGACACTCTGACAGGAACCTATTTTCGGGAGGGATGGTCTTTGCTGCACTCTCACTTAGGAGCCAGTCTGTGCCAGTGGGCAGACCCATGCTAAGAGCATGCCTTGCCTTCAACTCCAGAAGGTCCCAGAAAAGCAGAAAGTGAGCACATTGAGTATCTCAGAGTAAGCATGAGAAAATTCTGCATCTCAGAGTTGATTTATTTCTCCATTCAGTTGTCACCAGGGTGATTTTTTGGACAGTGGACCAGCACATCCTGAACCTGCTTTGGATCAGGAGGCCGTGCATGCAAGGCAAGGCTGAGCCCTGGCTGAGCAGCAGACAGCAGAGGAAGGATGTGCGTTTGAAGGCTTCGCAAAGCCAACCCTCTGTGGCAAGGTGCCACAGAGATGAAAAGCTACCTGGGGAGAACAGGAGAGTATAAAGACAGAGATGAAATAGTCTGCAGGTTTGAAAGGGGAATCAGCAGGAGCATGGAGAAGGACAGAGAGCAGAGGAAAACAGTACCTGACTGGGAGCCAAATCATGACATCTTTACAATTAGGTTGCTGTTGGCCATTGTATCCATCAGCTGCTCTCCTTTTAAGTGCTTTGGAGAGTGGTGGGTGAGGAAGAACCTTCCGGATTTTTTTTTTAACCCTGGTTTACGGTTTGAGCCAAATCTTGCTATGCTAGAAGTGAGTTGAAAACAGAAGTTGGTATTTTACTACTCTTGTAGCAACTTAGCAGTCCATGCTGTCGAGTATCTTTTAATTTCACTGACTGAGTCCCGTGTTGATTCCTTCAGTTTAGGACTAGCTATCTGGCCTCATACTTTGTGATTATTAAAGGGTCATTTCTTGAGCTGTGGTCTCAGTTTTGTCTCTCAAGGATAGCATGTGAGCCATTAATCTGGAAGAATGACTCATACTGGCTTTGATGTAAAGAGTCAAACTTGTTTTAGTTCTTGCCACTTGCTTGTAAAATGTGAGTCACTTTTTGGAATACAATCAAGCAAATTTTACCAAATTTCTATGGAAATCTTGTCTAGCAGGCTGAGATTTATCAGAATCTGAGATGGAGCAGAAAGGGAGATTTGTTATGTGAGATTTCCACTTATGCAAAAAATGTGAATAATACTTTCTTATAGGAAGTTTCACTCTTCCACTGAACTTGAGCTCTGTTGAAGTGTCAAAATGCTATCATATGGAAGCCATCATGTTTTATTGCTTGTCAGATTTCTCTGCTGTGAAAATTCTGAATAGCTCTGAAATAATGTCCAGTATAAGTTTTGTATGCATTTTTTCTACTTACATTGCTGAAATATTTTGACATTCTATTGACTGTCATCAGTAATCATTTTATCTGCTTCTAAGATGATCAGGTTTCCTAGGCAGAATGTAATATTGATGAGAATAGAGCTCCTAAAAGAATGTATCCTCAAATGACAAAGCTGTAGGACAATGATAATGAGCGGACCATCGAAACAAAAGTTAGTTAGAAAGAACAAATATTTCAGGAAACAAGTGCAGCTGGAGTGACCCATGCATTTACATGCCTTAAATGGGTGATTTAAGGTGCATCCTTCCTAGGTGGTATTGTCAGTATGTTGTGTGTATTGAAGATGCAACTGTAGGTACCTCTCTTAAACAGCCCCCTCCAAGCCATGGGAACACTTGGTAGATCACTAGGGGAGTCCACTTTCCACATGCATAGAGTTTAGCTGTAGCAAAAGGATTCTGAGTCCAGTCAAGAGAAATCATGTGACTTTCACTGTGCTTTTTCTCCCAATGAGGAAAAAGTATACACAAAAGGAGTTAGTGGGGCAGGGAAACTGAGGGCCTGTCTCAGCAGACATCTCAGGAAATCAGGTAGGAGGCTGAAGGTGAAGTTCTTCTACAGGAATTTTGGGTGGTAACAAAGTTTTGTGGCTGTTTCACAGAAACTCAGTGCTGCACCATGATAAACAAATCTGCCATGCTTCAGAAAAATCCTGTCATATTTGAAGGCTTACCTACACTGTATCAACTTAAATGGGGAAAAAAACCCCATACATACATACATACATAAAAATATATGAAGTATACTGAGACACCCAGCAAATTATGGAGGTCAGTATATTCCCCAAGTTAATTCTTTAAAAGAAAGGGGAGAGAGACAGACAACACATGGCAATCAGGTATTTAATACTTCCATTTCTTGTGTTCAACCCATTTAACTGCATCTTTTGAAGTGGACAGTGGACCCAGGGTGGGAATGTGAGAGTTGGTGGATGTGAGTCAGAAATTTCATCCCATGTTGTCAGCTCCTGTCTTTCAGCTCTGTGTGTATCATGCTTCTATCTACTGAAGCCTATGAAGCAATCTAATCTGGAAGGACCAGAAACTTAGAAACCTAATTTTGAGCTAGAATAATAGTTCGCTCAGTGAATCTTGCTTTGGATGTGGGCCAGGTATTTCTCTCTCCAGAATTACATTCCCTAGTCTGGGAGTTGGGGATCATTATAGAATCCATCAGTTACTCTATAGAGTGGTTTACAAATGACAAGTGCTTTTTATATATGTTAAATATTAATGTCATTTAAAGGAGCTTATTGCTTTCCAGTAGAGTGCAACCTGCATCTTATCAATTATGTGTTCACCCAGTTAATGACCTGGTGGCTGATGTGGCATGTACACTCAGACACAAACACTTCTGAGGCAGGTTTGGTTAATCCATTGTCCCCTTAGTGTCCTTTATTTCAGAAGCCCTTCTTTATTATTCCATGCTTAATTCTGAGCATCTTCACTGCTTTCTGCTGTATGTTTCAGTCTCTTTCATGTTCATTAGTTTGCATTTGTGACACTGGGAGTTTTTCATATTGTATGAGCTGTATCTACAGGGAAAATGTAGTGGAGCTAACTTAAAAGCTGAGGTTAACAGGGTTTCATCTAATGTAGTATCCATTCAGTGAATGGATCTTAAGCAAATGCAAGGTAAAGTCTTTCCCTTGAGGCCCTGCAGTGTTACTGCCTGTGTACTCTATCTGTCCTGACCCAGAAAGTCTTTCATGCAGTAAGACATTACAAGCCAAAACCAGGTTAAGTAGGTAACCCAACCTGTTCATTCATCCTTCTCCAAAACCATAAATCACCAGTACTACCATCTGTACCCCCACTGCCACTCTTGTCCAAAAGCCTGCAGATGGTAGTGGCATCCTTATTTCAGAGTGGGGTTTCCTCTGGGAGGTGGGATGGCCATCTAATGGCACTTCCCCTATCCAGGGAAAGCAGTTGGCTTCTGAAGAAGAGGTATTTGCTGTACACTGACATTGTCCCCAGTACTCTGTCAAAGAAAAACAGCCTCAGGGTGGCTGTGTGTTTCTGCCATGTTGTGAACAAGCTGGAGTTTTCTAAGGGGCGCTCAATCACAGGAGTTGATGCAGTCTGCTTAGAGGAATGCTGAGCAGTAGTTTCTACCTAGATGTCCACTCCTGCGGGAAGTGGTTCTCCTTGGGCTCTTCACTGTGCTCTCTCAGCCAGCATCCAGCGGTTAATTGATCAAAGCGGCTGAGGCCTTAGCTGCAGTCAAAACTGCACTGCAGAGACATAGCTGAACACTTCTCTTTCAAGCAAGCTAGGCCTGTGCTTTGCATCTGTTTGTTTGAAGAACCAAAGATAAAGTAAGATCCAAGACTGGTAATTGATTTCAGATAACCTTAAAAAA
Source organism: Scytalopus superciliaris (assembly GCA_013400415.1). Lineage (NCBI taxonomy): Eukaryota > Metazoa > Chordata > Aves > Passeriformes > Rhinocryptidae > Scytalopus > Scytalopus superciliaris. The sequence goes on from VXBX01009031.1 coordinate 617,490, forward strand.
GACAACACACTAGTTCAAGTTTTTTCTGAGATACGAGAAAACAAGCAAAGTAACTTATTTCTGGTTTTCTTCACCTTTATGTAGGGGTTTTCAAACTCTATAGTACAATTATGGTTTTTCTAGGATTTATTTTCCTCCTTGTCCCTCTCTGCCCCATTTCAATTTTCTGGTGTCTAGACTACTGCATTTGAATTAAAAGATGCCAGTGGAACCAGCTGTCATGCTCTCTCTTACATGTAGCCTAATTTAAAGTATCTTCCTAAAACAAGTTGGAATTCATCTTTGTTTCTGCTCTAAACATATACATGTTATTATTCACAAAGTAAGATTAGAAAGCTATAACTTAATCTGTCTAAACAAATGGTAAAATAATTAGATTTCATTTTGGTAGGCTCAGCTGTCTGAGCCCACTGGTAATTTATACTCTTCCGTCATTCCTGTGCCGCTCAGACTTTCTTATCGTGCAGGCCACCAGTAAATGAAAACAAATGTTTCCATGGCAGCCTGTCTGTGGCATCTCTGCAGCCCTACATCAAACAGAGTGAGTTGATGTAGGATTCAGATAAACTGCAGAGCACATGGAAAGCCAACATCTCACAACGCATTACTGCTACCCCCCACTTCTGGGTGAGTGGGGGTCAGATGAGGTAGGAGAGAACTAGTAAAAATATATTGTGTATGTTTTTTTGGGTTTTTTTTTCCTCAAATTTTCTCAGTCAGACTGCCACTGGGACCTGGGCAGTGGTTGGGTGTCCCTTGCTGTAGTCACTGCAATGCCTTTGTGATGAACCTCTGGTGACTTCATCCCTGGTGGAGACCCCACTTTCTTAATGGGTTTCCCCGTGTCCTCAGGTGACATCAGACTAGCATACTTGAGTTGAAATGGCAAGCATTTTAAATTCCCGTACCTTTGAAACCAGGATTTGGAACATGGTCAGTGGTAGACTGAAAAGAACAGGTCCCTTTCTGCCCTACGCAAGTATGGTCTGTCATTTCTTTTTGAAGGCAAAATGGAGGTGAAGTAAATGGATTGAAGTATTGCATTTTGCACAAATTTCTCTTTTTTCTGTTAAAAAGGAAGAGTACATGGGTACTTCCTTGAAAATAAGTCATTAAATATTGTCATAGGACAGGCTTGAAATGCTGAGATCTAGTGGACTTACTTCTGCACTGCCACCACTGCCAGAAATGAAAGAGGGGTGACTGGTCTCAATGCTGCCTGTGCTGCTTTTCCTGCCCTGCAAGACTCCCTCTGGAGGAAAAATCTTCCTGTGTTTCTGTATGACAGTGGGGGAACACATGGCCTCGTGATCCTCCTCCCTGTGCAGTGTCCGAGCTAAGCCCTCCCTGAGAGCTGTCTCGGCATGGACCTACTTTTGCATGCAGAGTTTAATAACACTGAATTTCTCATCCATTTTGAGGTAGCCTCTAAGGTCAAGAAGGAAACCTCAGTAATAAGATGCACTCTGATTTTTGAAGGATACAGTTTCAGTTACCCCCTGCACATTTTAATTGTTTAATGAATTCCACACAGTCTCTTGAAAATGGCTTTACATGTGAAACTGATTACTTAGTGTAAGAGGGAATTTTTTTAGTAAGTCTTTTCCTTTTGACCTACTCATTGCTTACATTTCACTTAATTTAATATGAAGACCTTTGTTTTGGGTTTTGTTCCTTCCCTGGGACGTGTTTCAGTTAAAGTGACTGGGTTGAGAGGCATTATCGCTGTTACACAGCATGTTTTCTGTCCCCAGACGTTCTAATTAGGGCTGACTTGGATTAGCCAGGGGATTCACTTAAGATCTATGTTACCTGACACATGTCAGTAGTAGTCTGAGTATTGCCTGAATATGTTTCAGCTGAATAAAGTTAATGTACAATTCTGACTTGCTTTTTCCAAATACCATAGGCATCTTTTCATGTCTTAAAATACTTGTCAATTCAAGAAGCACAATTATCTGAAAATTTACACCAGTGTTATTCAGCTCATAATAATCAGCTATGAGGCTGAGCAGAGAAAGGTGTCTTGTTTCAGCTTGGTCATTGAAACAAAAATGTTAGGGCTCACTTTTAGTGATGTTTATTATTTCATTGAAGCTAAAGAAATCTTAATCAAAACAAGTCACTTCAGGTTAAGCTAAGCCTTTCAGAAATGCCACAAGGCTGAGAGAGGATGCTGGTGTGGGATTGGAGCATTTCTTCCTCACTAGGAGAGGCTAAGCTCCCTGACAGCTTCTTGCAGCTGGGAACATCTGGGCTGTGTGGTATTCAGGGGGAAGGTCATGTATAACCTTGGTAGGAAAACACCTAAGTGATTAGACAGATGTGGTCTCTTGCGTTTCTTCCAGATAATACACAAGTATTTTAGAAACTGAATGAGAAACCATGAATTAAAACCAAGTCACTCCTTTGGATGTCATACCAAGTGAACAACAGATTGGGCTTTAAATTCCACCTTTTGGCACAGCAGAGGATATAGTCACAATCAAATGCCAGAAGCTTAAAATAACAACAACAACAACAACAAAAAAAACGCCAAAAAAATGGTTTTACGTGTTCTCTCCACATCTGTTTCCTACATCTAGTCCTCTTATCTCTTGCCTTTTGCTAATAGTTTCTGAAAATGATCTGTGCAGTGAAATGAGGATTTAGCAGGCAAAAATCTTCATTTTGATACTTTGGAGGTGCCAGCCATTTTTTGTAATGTTGGTAACTATTGAGACAGGTCCACCTATGTTGACAAATAGTTTCAGCTGACCTGAAAGCTGCATTTTCTAGGCAACACATGGTTAGCTGAAAACTTCGTACTGAAAAGTTGCCTCTGGTCCCCTCTGCTTGAGGCACCAGTTGGACACAAGCGAGGCAACAGGAACTTGTTCTCCATCTGGCAAAGTTTTTAAAATATGATTTTCGTTGTGCATGCTCAAACCAAGGTACTGCAAGGCTCGTTGCTGGTTAATCTGTTTGCAAGAGCCTAGGAGAGGATTATCATCCACTTGCCTTTTACCCCACACAAACAGATGTCTATTGGTTCCAGGAGTCCTGCCCTTATCATTGTCCCTGCTGATGGCCTCACCAGGGTGAGACTGCATCACTCCCTTCATGTTTGTCTTCTCCAGGCTTTTTTTTCTTGGGGTGGTCCTTGCCATCAGCTTCTTACTGAGGTGTCTAGTGTAGCCAATATTCAACCTCCGCACATGTTTTTTAAGTGCTGCTAGAACATAAATCACAAAGGCTGTATTAAGGCCTTTTCCCTTTCCCAAATGGATACTCAGATTTTAAAGCCTCCTTCTGTTTCTAAACAAATGTGTACCTTCCCCCATCTATCCCGTGCCCATCCAACAGAGAAGTTGCTGATTTTCATGTCACTGCCCAGTCACACTACTGCCAAGCCTCTGAGCATTTTGTCATGTTTCCTGCCCCATTTCTGTGTCACTGAAGTGCCTGCTTCTTGCTCCAGCTCCCAACTGAGCTGTCTAAATTCATCATCTACTCCGTTGCTAGTTGCTCCAGTTTATAGGTGCTGTCCCCATGTTAACACTGAGTTGCTGTTTCCAGACCAAAACCAAGTAAATCTTCACTTTATTATGATTCCCTAAATATATTAGCTTGTCATAAAATCCTAACACCTCATAAGGGAGATTTTTTTTTCCAGCTGAGCTCTATGCAGTGTTTGCTGGGCTTTGTGTTATGTTTTTTATCCTTGTCTGTTGATACAGTGAACAAAATATCAGAGACAGGACTGGGTGGTGAGGAAATATCTGCTTGCAAAGCAAAGTGTTGAGAGGCAGCAAGGTCTGTCTCTCATGGTTTATCTTGCTCTGGCAGAAATGATTTTGATCTGAAGGGGATAAAGCTTGGATGTAGCTTGAGAACAGGCTATGTTAGTTTTCTTGACAACTTCGTTGATGTTGTAATACTGTCTAAGGTACCACAAATCGAAAAACCTCTCCTGCTGCCTCTTGTTTCTCAAGAGCATCTTTCTGTGCTATGGTTTCTGTGCAGTGTATTTTTTTTTTTTTTTTTTTC